>JAQGAE010000330.1:0-40850 GCA_034696685.1 Julus scandinavius | reverse complement strand
CTCTTAGATTACCCCTTCCTATCTAGAAGAAGGGTCATCCGTTGTGCGGTCTCTTTTGGTCTAGTTTTGACCAGCTGTGCCGCCCCAGGGGTCGGCTTGCGTGTGAACGCGTCCGTTACCGTTGTAGCCCGACGTCTTTTTCTGACCATCACTCGTTCTGCGCATGCGTGCCAACCTACTTGATGACGCGTTTATGACGACTTCTGCCAGGTTGAAAGACGTCGAAAAAGTTTGAAAGGTTTCAAACTTTGGACGTCATTGACGGTCAAACAATTAAAAATTTGTACCACATGATACGGTGTAGGTGCCATAGAAAATGGAAGCGCCACCTAGCGACAGAAAATATTTTGGGGGCTATAGCTGATCTGATGGCGCTTTACCTAGTAGGCGTTTGGACGTCGGTCGGTGCATTGTGAACCAGACTGCTCCGGGTGTCAAAACGTGTGACGTTTTTCTTCGAAAATTTAAGCTCCGCCTTGACTGGCGGACGATGTTGGTCGATGCATCGTGAACAAGGCATTAGGGTGTTTTTTTTTTTTAAAAGCCCTTTTTACTATATATAAAAAGGGTTAAAATGGGTTATTTAAAGGTAAACATGATGACCGAAAAGGTCACAAATAGGTAAACATAACGTGAACAAAACTGGTAAACAAATAGTGTCGGGAAAAACATGTCGTTTGCTGGACACTTTTACCCAGATGTTAACGTGAACGATAAACGTTACGTCAACCATTGGTCTAGGGTGAAAAACACGTGTTTTCTACGTTTTCTTCACCTATGTGTGCTGCCTGCATGGGTAGCTCTAAACATTAAAAACCCTAAACATAAGCATCGCCTCAATGCTCTGCTGTTATGCGGGAAAGGCTATCTGCATTTTGGTCTAGCTCTTGACAGCTGCTCTCAAAATTAAACATTGTTCGTATTTTGCGAGCAGCTATCAGAGGCCAGGGTTCACTTTTCCACTAGCGATAACATTCGACAAAGACAGCTCTCGAACAGTATTACGCAGCTCTCGAGATGCCTGTGTTTAGGGTTTAGGGTGTTTGCAGCTAAGTTTGGGAAATTTTGTGGAATATGAGATGTGACGATCGATCGAGTAACTCGTGAGAGTTAATCTTACGCACTTTGAGGTCTTAGGGCCGGTTGCACCAACAAAAGTTAAGCTAAACCTAAGGTTAACCGTGAGTTAACTAGGAAAAGCATTGCACCAAAGGAAGTTAACAGTTGACCATTGGTTAACTTGAAGAAAACCAATGAGGCTAACCCTGAGGTTAACTCGTGGTTTTATATAACCTCAGGTTAGCTAACGTTTTATTTAACCTTTGTTGGTGCAACCGGCCCTTAGTGCATCTTATTGTTGTTTTATAACATAAGAAAAAATGTAGAAATAATCAAAGCCAGACATTCATTATATATAAGTATAAGGTTATTTTATGTAACAAATAACGTTTCAACAAATTTAAAGAACAGTGAAATTAAGTTAGAGATAATGGTTTACGTCAATTACAATTCCGTGGCAGTACTGATTCAAACAATATTATACACATACTAACAAATATTCACAACTTTGTAATAATTAAAATAAAAAAGAAATGAGTTGAATTATTATGACATCGGTCATACAACTTACAATGTTATAATTAAGAAAGGGTTGATTGAATAAATCTTTCCGTGACGGCAGATTAATATCCTCATTTACATCCATGGACATGCACTTGAAAATACAATTCAAAAGATAATCTATGAAATTTCCAACACAATAATTTAGAGCTTTTTCATAGTCCAAAGGTATTAATTTTATGAAAAAAAAATTAAACCAATTAACTTTTGATTATTTTTAGGGACCAAGAAGTTAAAGGATTAGCTGAGCTGCCAAGCTAATTAAATAACCCACAGCAAATCATGAACTAAATATTACAAACAAAGAACCAATTTCTCTCATATTTTCCAAAAAAGCTTGGTGATTTGACATCAAGAAATATGAAATTTCGAAAACTAGTGTCGAAACATTGATATGAGACTACAGTGCAGTAAGAAATTTATAAACCTTTCCATTAAATAACCCACATCGCACAACTTGACGAAGTTGTTTATTTTCAAACTTTCAAACCGTTTGTCCAAAAAAATTGCGGAGGCAAGTTCTGAATTATTCTCAGAACGAAATTCCGCCAATTGTCAATAATACGCTGATAATCGAACTGCACCAGTGGACAATGAAATTCTTTAGTCGACTTGTGCAGTGACTGGTCAGTCTGAACGGGCAGACTTTTCGATACTTAATTAAAGCTTCTTCATTAAACCAGCACCTCACTTCTTGGTCCAAATAAATAACCATAAATGGAGCTAAAATTACATGCTTCCTAACCTCGTTTCGGTTTCATATTTTATATGCTTTTCCAATAAATCTTTAATATGTCTTAATCTATAAGACTTGCAAGAAATAAAGCACCGATAAATAAATCATTTACATTGTTATATATTTTATCATACTGATTTTCTGTTACAAACTGAGAATATTTTTCTCAAATCGGCAGCATTTCTCAGCTAAGAACACCATGCAATTAAAAAATGTCGTGTGCTTACGATCTGAAGAAACTGCCATATGGCCTTTTAAAAAAACGAATCATAAATAGTTACATAACTGGATAGCATGTTATATAATGAGTTAACGGGTAGTTCCAAAGTCCATTATTAATTACATTCTTTGGCAGATTATTTCCAAACAAATATCGAGATGATTCTTGATAAGATTAGATTTCCCGTTACTTGTGGGATATGCCCGAATCTACCTGAGGGATACAACGATGAGAAAAATAACACAAACTCATCCAATTGTCAAAATAATACAGAAGTACAATACAAAATAAAACGGGGGACGGGGACTGCAAGTGCCTTAATTATATTGCATTTTGGTTATGTACACGAGGTCGAACTGGCTTCTTTCGGCCTCTTTACACGAAAAGGAAAAATAAATTGCTCGGTTCCAATGCAAACTATAACTCGTATCATAAAATTATAGAATGGCAAAACGCCAAATCCGAGTGGCTCTAGACGCCTCCGTGCATTTACGTACGGCAGCACAGCACCACTCGTGAATCACATTTTGGATACACGCAACTGTGATTGGTATAATCATTATCCACACAAACGTACCACACTCCTTAGCAGTCTTCTGAAGAATGCAACATGAGAATGCTGTTGTAGATTTTCAGCGCAGGTCCCAATTTGATGTTCATTAATTTCACGATGTCCGTTTGTGTGAGCAGCATGAATGCTTCTCCATCAATTTGCTGTGAACAAGACAAGTTATTAGACTTCAATTCAACTCGGTGCCCTACAGTCAGCAAATAAAGGCCATATGGTAGGGGGTAGCACCAAATCCTTTCAGGAGAATGCGCCTACGTCAGTAGAGACTTAGGCTCAGCACACACTGAGGCTGTGAGCAGAGCAGCGAGGAAAGCTGAGAGCCAAGCAGTGAAGTCAATGATAGAGTGGGGGGGGGGAAACACTGAGGCGTTCATAAGAGAGCAGAGTTCCATTTTGTAAACATGGATTAAATGGAAAAGTCATCATTGTTCAACTAAATCTTTACTAAATCTGAACTTTAGCCAGGAACGCCATTTCATCGTCTAATCGCATGCAAAAAGAAGGACAAAAATAGTAAGCATCCATCTTGGCACGAAGTTTGGTCAAGGGATTTGAGTGATTATGTCTACTCCTATAGCGGTCATTAGGCGTTAAAATATGGAAAACAAGATGTGAGTTACAAGAAAGATTAAATCATTTGAATAACCCCATAGATAACTTTTTGTGTCTGGACCTCAACATGTCCCAATTTAGAGAGTGGAGCATTTCTGTCACACTCACGGAATGTTGGTAACTGCCCTTAACAAATCCGGCTGCCCTACGCTGGGCCATCTCTATATCCTGAATATAAACCAACCTGTGAGGGTTCCAAATAGGAGTGCAATATTCCAACATAGGGCGAACCAGAGTTGCTTTCGCACAATCTCGGAAATATGCGTTGATAATTTTTGTGAAATGGCAATTCCAAGAGAGATTTTTTGGGAATATAAACCCCAGATTCTTGACAGTATTGGACTTTTTCTGAATCGCACCACATTATTACAATTAATCGTTTGACAAACTGTTTTTAGCCCACATCACTTTATATCTAAACCTGCAACCAAAAGTTGCAGGAAAACGAACTCACCTCCTCGACAAAAACGTTGGCCACGTCATGGCATCCAGGTAAGGAATATACAAATTCGGCAACCTTTGCTGCGTTCCAGGTATGCACATCCTGTCCACGATGCTGTTGCAGGCACGGTAGCAGTTTTGATTGGTAGTGCCGACTCAAAGTCACATCCACTGCAGAATTCTGACAAAAACTAGTGGGAGGGAGGAAGATCGATTGATGCACACTCGTGAAGAGGTCGGAGTTTATGTGACTTGAAGATAGCTCGCGTTTCAGGGATGGACTCTCGGATGGAGAGCACTTTGTTGAAGATTCCGCAAAAGAGCTGCAGCTGTCCGATGTGTCGCTGCACATCCGCATGTCCTTTGATGGCGGCTGATCCTCGCTTGATAGCTGCATTCTAGTAATCATAAACATGTCGAGATTAATTGTTTTACAAAAGTGGGAATGTAGGAAATGAGTCAAAAATCACGTCGAGCAGTCACTAACTTTCTACGTCCTCTGCTGCTGGACTGTAGAAGGTCAGGCATGGAGCCATCGCCGAGCATTGCTTTTATCTTATTTTTCTCCAGATGGGGACATCCAGATGCTTTGCGATGCTGAGTGAACTTGCCAGTGATGTGTCCCACACCATTGCATCCTGGTGTCGGACATTTTCTGTAAATAGCAATGATGTTATGTTTAAGTCTTGAAACCAACAGATCGATTTTTGCCATACAAACGTGGTAGAGATGGCAACACGTACACTAAAGTTTCTGTACTTACTTTTTTATCTTTGCTGGATTTTCACTTTTTTCAGATTCCATCTTCATGAACTTCCAAGTTCTAAAGAATGTTAAAGATGCCAATATTAAAAAATTAAAGAATTTAACCACTCTGCAATTAATCATTCAAACAATTGAAAAACGTACTTAATGTCAATCTGTGGCACATCCACCACCACCTTTTTAACCTCCGTGCTAACAAGGTCCTTTGTACCATGCATTCTGTCTGGAAGGGCAGCCTCTTTACTAGCATTCATCTCCGAGTAAGGGCATCCAAATGCACTGTAAAAAAGACATGCTTTATTAAAAGAAATTCACACCAGAATCTTCGGCTATCCAAATTGTATTATTACAAAATCAGACAAAGAATTTATTTATCAAACATACCTATGATGACTTGTGTATTTCGGCCCTTTAATGTGACCCAAGCCCTTGCAACCAGGAGTTGGACATCCACTTAGAACTGGGTTAACCAAATCCTCAAATGCTGTGAAAATAAAACATAATTAATTGAAATACAGTACCGTAGTTATCGCTGTTTACGAGATATACAGTCCAATTTAGCTTTTACTTACTGGGTGGTGGTTGGAGAGGGTGTCCAGTTTTACCGCACCATCCAACAGGGTGAATATCAGGAGAATCGTCATCAACCCAATAATCATATGCTTCATCCCAATTGGTGAAATTTATTTTGATTTCATGATTAGCAGCAGCCACAATCGAGGCAACACGAATAAGAGATGGATTGCGGCGGTCCACCACTTCAAGCGCCATTCCAACTTTGAAGCCGCTTGCTGTTCGCTGTTGAAGAATTTATAACGTCATTATGCCAGTCATGCGTAGGGACTGATAACTTGGAAAACAAGTATTAATCGTACCACTTTAAATGCACGTGCAGGAGCAGCTTGCGACTTTGTGACTGACAGATAAGCTTCCCAAGTGAAATGTGTGGGGTTCTTATAATCTAGAAGTAATTAAAAGTAAACTGATTTATACAATAGTTCTTGGACCACATTTTTTGCAATAAAGTTTGGAAGTACGGTAGAACAAAAATTATGCGCACCATAATTTTTAGAAGAAAAAATAAACTGTAAAGGACGCTTTTAAACTTTAAAATGCACTGCATTCATTTTTGTCCTTAAAAAGCTGTTACATGTATTTATTAGTCTTATAATAATCATGTATAATTTTGTGTTTATTTTTATTTAATAATGCAATATTGAACGTTTAAAATTGATAAAATAGAACACATAGTGGAAATATTAGCATAATTTATTCTGAATGCAAAATGGCTGCTGCCTTCCACATTATAAAGGTGCGTTTCCACGTGAGAGAAACTCTTGAGATGCTCTCCATAGCTATATGAATACGAACCATGTTTTAATTTTGAGAGCAGCTATCGAGATGCTTATGTTTAGGGTTTTTTAATGTTTAAAGCTAGAGGCGGCTCGTAGAAAAAACAAGTGGGGGTGCTGCCGAGTAATGCTGTGAAGCATGCCAGTCGCGACTGCGAGAGCGACAGTGCCAGCTCTCGCTTGCAGCCTGGCGTGCAGCTTCCAATCTGTGCATGCGCACAACAGTGAAACACCGCGCCACTGGAACTGTGAAGCGCACAGTTGCATACAATTTTTTAAAAATCTTTTTTCAATAATTATGGGATTGCTTAAGAGTTAATTAAATAAACTAAAGAATATATTTAATTAGAAAGAATTAAAGAAAAAAAGACTCATTATATTAAATGTTATCGATCATATCCAGTGATTGGGGATGCTGCAGTTTCGCAGTCCCTATAGACGAGCCGCCATGTTTGAAGCCAAGTTTGGGAAATGTTGTGGAATGCAAGATGCATGACGAGTAACTCGCTAGAGCTAATCTCATGTGTAAACGCACCGTCAGAGTTTTCGGTTATGAGAGGTAGGCACCTCTGATAACACATCAAGTTGGATGAATCGGAAGCATAAAGCATTTTTTTTTGGATAAAAGCAAATTTTTCTAGAGAAAAATATGAAAACAAAAGCAAGGCAAAATATATCAACACTTACTATTTGGTGGTGTAAGCACGTGACCATTCTCTTCACACCATCCCACAGGATGAATATAAGGCGAAGTCGGGTCTGCCCAATAATCATAGATGTCATCCCAGCCATCGAAATGGACTAAAAACCTGTTGTCCATTACGTCAGTCACAGTTGCCACACAAACCAACGAGCTATTTTTCTTGTCCACAGCCTCAAGCTTCATTCCAACCCTAAAACCGTGCGGTGAAACAGCCTGCATGGAGAATAAAAAAAATCTTAGTAAGCATTTTTTTTTTTTTTGTAACAACTCAAGTCAACAATCCGTAATGACAATGTTTGCTTACATTGTAGTTTTTATTTGTAAACAAATGCTTGGGAGCAGCCTGAGCCTTGGATAATTTGAGATAGCTGGCCCAACTGAAATTTTGCGTTGTGAAACCTAAGAAGAAGTCATTTTTCTCTATAAATAATGGGTTCTCCTAAAAAAAACAATTGGCTTATTTGATCTAAGTAAATTTACCTTTAGGTGGGTGCAGCCTGTGCCCCATTTTCTCGCACCATCCAACAGGGAGAATATCAATAGAGTCTGCATTTAACCAGAAGTCGAACGATTCAGAATAGCCGTCAAAGTGGAGTTTCAGTCTGAAGCCACACACCTCGGACACGGTCAGCACGCAAAACATGGAGGGATGGCCTGGATCGATACCTTCCAGCTTCATGCCAACTCGAAATCCATTTTTGTAACAAGGGAATGCCTAACAGAGAGAAACATTTAGAGTTATTAAAATGCTAAGTACTACATAAACTACAGTAGACTTTTTATTTAATTCTCATTTTGTGAAATCCAAATCTTGTGGCACTTTCTTTAAATTATATGATCCAAAAATATGATTGATAAATCAAAATTCCTACAAGCTTGAATTAAAACAAAAAGAAGAAAACTGCCTGAGGATTTTTAGATAAATGATGATGGGCATCTTTGTTTTGAGTTATTTCGGCTATTTCCTGGAGCATTTCCCATAATTATCAATAAACATAAAACGCTTCCAAAGTGTGATGTGCACAAATACTGTATATACACAAAATACACAGTTTAAAGCCAAATTTTAAAACTTTTTCAGTAAATAATCAAAAATACTTGCATCTTTAAATAACTTTGCTGGGGCTGCAACACCTTTGATTTCTTCCAAATATGACTGCCAACAGAACCCCTTTGGCTGCTTTTTCAAACCTGAAATTGAATAACAGTATAAGGAAAATGCATGAAAAAGACTTGAAGAATTCAACTTACGATTGAGCAGATCATCTGAAAGTACCTTTTGTTGCACCCAGCGGCCTTCCTCGAGGTTTGCCATGTTTCTTTGCCTACAACGAATGAAATTTAAGTTATGTGGAATTTGGATACCAAACACATTTGTATTCCATGAAAAAACCTACTTCGTTGGAATTTTCGGCACTACTGCTTTCTGGAAGTATTTTCTTCTTTCGCTCCAATGGTTCTTTAGGATCTTTGTTAAGCTTTGCAATGTGCTTAGTCTTGCTGAACTCAGTGGCACAATTCGGAGAGCAGAAGCGTCCAGACTTTACAAAGGCAAGTGCAAGTCCGTATTGACGGCATTGCAGACACCGTAGAACATCGTATGCATTTCCCATTGTTGAAGGATCAATGTCATTGGTTTCCTTATCGCTTAGAGCAGGTTCTGCACGACAACATAAATTAAGGATCATTAATAAAAGTTTGTATCAGAATAAGCTTTACTATATTATAACTAAAGCCTATTTCGAGGCTCATCCCTAATATTTTCAAGAACCACCGCCCGCGTACCAAATTACCATAGTACTTTTTTTGAAAAAGCGTATGACAATGTTTCTTTAAAGTTTCAACTTTTTCCCCGACTTCTGAAAGGTGTTAAAAAGTCATGTACATTTACTGGCTTTCCTGATTTTCAATGCAACTGTACACCCACTGTATAAACTTCAATTTTTTGAGAATTTTTATAAACTGTATAAACTTCCTATTTTTGAGAATTTTTATAAAAATTATTAACATGCCATAGGCAAAGAATTTTGAAGTAGTAATCCGCAAATGATGAATTTTAGCATTTTTAGTCAATACTTCCACAACGAGCACTTCAAAAATTCTAAAGGAAAAAATATTTGCCTCATTTGGAGGACATCTATAAAAAATAGAATCGTGAGGGGGAAGTCGAAGGCCAGATCCCCTTTAACTCCACCACCGAGACTCCATAAAACTTCATGGAGTCTGGGGAAATGATTTGGCAAATGGCCATAATTTGCCGACCCCTGCCTTAGATGCTTATATATTCTTAACACTCGATCAAACAAACACAAACCTTCGTTGATATCTTCATCTGCATTTGAGAAAGCTTCCATACATTCTATCTCATTTTTCCAGAGACTCTCGTCACGGTGGCATAGCAATTGCTTCCGGTTTCGCCCCGACTTCACTTGTGGTTTTGACGAGGCCGTTTCCTCTTTGATAGTAATCTCCTTTGAGTCAGCAGTCGAAGTGGTTGCTTTTTCAACAGCTGAGTCTTGGTCGTTCACAAATTCCATAACTCCAAATTCATTGAGACGAAACTGAAAATACAATTTTAAGTTTAGTAAAAATGTGACATGATAAACAGTCTGGGGGAAAGCATTTCATCTATTCAATGTAATTATAGAACAAAAAGAGACCAATTACTACTAAAATCTCTAAAACTCGAAAAAACATTAAAAAAAGTACTCTGAATGTTTTGATCAGTGATACCATGATATATTATGCGTCTTTCGGGTTTTTTAATTATTCTAATCATTATTTTAATTGCTACAAACTAATATCATTTCAGTAGACTAAGGGAATTTCATGAATCACACAAAAAACGAATTTTTGTACTGATTTTTTGTGGAAGCATACAGTAGGAAAACATGTCAGTATTTATGCCCAGCATACAAAAATTTGCCATAAAATTGCAGCTATTCAGAAAAGTTCCAGTTTCTTACTTCACATTTACTGAAATTCAAATTCACATTAAATTGCAGTTTTTCTGGTGTATAATGAAACAAAAAACTCCAGTTTTTCTACCATTTAGAACTTCAGTTTCTCCATCATTTTCCACAGCAGTTTTCTACCGTTCATAATTGGAAAATATTTGTAGTTTTAAATTCTGCCATTAACTGCACTTTACTGCAAAAATACATAATGCAGTAGATTTTTTGCAGGGCAGTTATAAAACAAAATTGTATTTTTCATCTAAAGAATTAATTAAAGTCTTTATTAAAAATGGGCTCTGTCCACAAATTCAACAACTCTTTATGTTATTACAGCAACTTGCCTTAAAATTACTTCCAGGAAGAGCAGCAATCCCATCTTTCCAATCGAGCTCTTTCACAGGATCAAAATCAGTACCTGCTGGAGTGGAAGGTACTAGTTCTTTCTTTTTTGATTTATCTAAGTCTGGTAAATCTTCAGGCTTTTTAGCATCAACCATGGTCGTGGCATTGCCTCTTGGTGGGGCACTGATTGTTACTTTGGATTGTGTAATAGCTCCGCTGCTTGCCACTGCTACCACTTTTTTCTCAGGTACTGGAAAAGGCTTGGCAGACTCGATAATAGATTTCATATGGGTGACTGCCGGTTTGCATGATTTCAGTGATGAAATAGTTATAAGTGATGCAGGGTTGCCCGAGTTAACAACCTAGATGTCCAAACATATATAGATTAGTTTAGGAAATTGTGTGCATTCTTTTTATATCATATCAAAATAATTTTCTTGAAATTGTCAAGGGAGCTTGGAAAAAACAACGCTTTATCAACTGTTCAACTTACCTCATTTCTATTGGTTGTTACTGTCGAGGATATCAATGGTCCAGTCGCTGCGATGGTAATATGGGGTACGATGAGCGCTTTGGATGCAACAGGTGCAGTTGTAGAAGGTGTAACAATAAGGGAAGTGAAATTACTGGAACCTACAAACCATAATTATCATAATAAACATTTAATTGACTTTTTGGACCATACAAATAATAATTAACGTGTACTCACCATTTACTAAAGTTAGATTAGTACCAAGTTTAGATAACGGCCTGCTGGTGGTAACGGTAACAGCCTGTTTTGGTGTCCCGTCCGAGCTTAACGTGGTGATGGGCATCACTGAAGTTATCTTGGCCGTAATCAAACTTTTGCCTTGTGGCACTGGCGTTGCCGTTGTGGTTATGGGAATGACCGACATTGAAGAAGTGAGAGGCATGAATCCAAACGGAAACATTCACTGAATAAACAAAGTAAAAGAATCTTAGTTTAGAATCTTACATTAAAATACTTATAGCAGTGTCTCTACTATATATTAATGTTCATAAGCACACAAAAATAAGAGGTGTCTGAAAAGTAATATAACAGATTATAATTCAGAGCCTGGCATTAATTTACACATAATTCAAGCGTAAAGAAGAGTTCAGAAATATTAGAACAAAAGCATTTAAAGATTTTAGCATATAAGAATTCACTAATAAATCAGGGGAGAGTTTGGTGGAAGCATTTGCATTCTATTTCAGCAGATAAAATTAATCAAGTGAAGTAATCATATGACCTCATGCAGGAATATATTATAGGATATATTGCATGTAATAATATAAAACTGATTAATATTTCGAAACTAACTTGGTGCAGTATATACCATCAAATCAATTGGCTCAAGCACTACTTGGTATAAAAGTAATTTAATCAATAAATGTGCTTTTCTGAATTTTAACAAGACTCGCCAATTTTTCTTTTTTGAATTTTATGCGTTTACAGTTTTTTTGTGGTTCTGAATCCAACAAAATACATGCTTAAATAATGCATCGTCATTAATTCTAAACTGGCTGCAACTCGATCAACTTTAATGAGTTAATCAATGAAATGCAACATGAAGAAACCCGATAAACGTTGCTAAGCCTCATTCAAATATATAATGCTAATGATTCTATTAATAAATTAAAAATATGCACTTTAGGTTCACTTTAAATTTGCAGGACAAATAATATGCTTCATTATACCCCTTCAGTTAGACATGTATTGTTTTGAAGGTAATCTTAATAAAAGAAAAATTGATGGAACTAATTACATACAATACTAAATAGTTTCACAGAAAAATTAAAATGAACAGCATCTCTTTAACAACAGAACTTGATTAAACTAAACAATAACACTCGTCTCAGTCGTCTGTGATTAATTAAAATGACAATTTCAATTTAGAATAAACTTTTTTTGAAGCAACAATTTAATATAAGTTAAAATTAAAACAAATTTTTTTTTTGATTTTAACCAAGAATTTATGCTTAGTTGCCACAATTCTTAGATCAGTCAAGCAGTTTCTACATCCCATGAATATTTGTTTGTGCCCTCCACTTAATTTGCAAATATTTAATTATAAAAACGCAAACAAGTAATTAATATAAACTCTTAATAAATGGCTGGTCAGATATTTAATTTTGGGTCACAGTAAATTGCTTTTACAATGACAAACAGAACCTGTTCTGAGTGTAAAAGAATATAGGAAAGAATGTAGGAAAATAAATAAAACCAGTTAATGCACTTCATATTTTCATATTTTCAGAATCAAAAACATCCATATTTGGATAATTATTTAGCTTATGCCATCTTACAATTTTAATATTTTTTATATTATTAAATTCACAAAAATACTTTACTATGAAATACAGTAAAAACAAAAGAAATTCAAATAAAAAAAAATTCATAAGGAATCTTTAACCACGCTACCCACCCCAAAAAATGCCCATACATGCAAATTTATTCGACAATAGATTCAGTATTTATTTTCAATGTACACCCACCGTATTTTTTATAATTCATTTTTTTTAATTAAGCTGATTAATAAGATATTGCAAAGAAATATTGGAGAACACTGGGTTTGAAAGGAAACAGCATCCATGTTTGCGCGCCATTTAAAAATGGGCATAGGCCTAAGATAGAGATGGTGTAAAAATTTAATTTAATTTTGAACGTAGCTGTTTCCTGGCCCAAATAATTCACCTGAGACGCAAAAATAACAATTCCGTTGAACAAAACTACGTGATGTACCTTAATCTTAGTTTATATAATTAAAATAGAAAAATTAAGTTGGTAACCTTCGAAACCAAAGAATAAAATTGTGGAAAAAAACGTCACAAGCATGCTATGGAGGCTAGGGCTGCAAATACTCGCTGTGACAGTAGAAACTTGAAAAAAGTGATTAAATATCGAAATATTTAAAAAAAATGTATGACGATGAACAATGTAGATGCTCTACGATCTTGGCCTTTTCATCTTCTCATAGTAGTTTTTTATCACGACTTGGTTATTTCCCCTTTAATAAACGAATCGTACGTTGATAACGATGGGTTCAATGGGAAAAATATACACTGCTTGTTTTTTTTTTCTACTTTTCTGTCAAATAACAATACTTGGAGACCCTCAAATTTTGGTAGAATTTCGGAGAACATTATTTTTAATAGGTATTCGAGATTCCTTGCAGCATAATTTCTCACATAAATTTAATTTTTAATTTTTCAAACAATTCCGAACGACTCGCAAATTCTAGATGCTAAACCACTGGTACAGATAGGCTATCGTAAAGTGACAAAATATAGCTAAGAAAGGTCGATCTTACCAAAACGTTCGCACCGAAAGGTAGAAAAAAACCTATTTTTGTTCCTCACGCAAATTTCGTGCGTTCATCGCACCTCGAAGCTTAATTTTTAATAAAAATGAAAACAAACTTTACCTTAAAAATACGAACTTGGTTTCGCCATACTTGAATTCGTTATTCTATCCCATGATCCTTTGCGCTCGCTTCTGACCGTTTATCCGAAAATCGTATTTTTTGCGTTCAAACATTTTCCAATAACTACATCATTTCGTTAGGGGGCATTATTTTGAAATTTATCGATATGATATTCAATATCTTTATATCCTGTTCCAGTCCACCAAGATTGAAAATCTCCTTTACAGAGATACAATGGAATATTCGCCAAATTTTCGTTGGTTCTGATAAACGACGTCCGTGATAATTATCATTTCCTTTTATCTTGTAGAAGTATTTCAAAAATAGTTCGGGGACTTCGAGTTCCCTACTTAGAAAAACGACAAATACTTTATTCAAACTGTCTTATATTTGATGATATATTGCAAGAATTATAAAGCCAAATGTTCAAGTAATGTAGTTTTATGTGCACTTTTAGCACATAAATTCAAATAATTATTAGAAATATCATAATTCACAATATAATTAATTCTAAATTCAAACAATTCTTGTGAATTGTCTCAATTGCAAATTAACTTTCAAATCCTTGAAAGTTGCTCATAGATATTATAAAAAGGCATTAATTTAATACTTGGTTGCCTGATTTTAAAAGTTGTATTATTAAATAATTGGTAAAAAATATGTGCAAACTTCAACATTATCACGAATTTGTGTTCATGGCTGAACATGTTCAGAAAACTTATTATAAGCCATTGATGTGATATTCACACTTAACATAAATCTACAAATTATTACCTGGTCATATTTATTAAGTACCTTTTTTATAGTGATGGCATCCATTCATTCATATGCAATAATGAGGATTTGAAAATATATTTTTGGTAATTTCAAAAATCCTGTTTTCTGCCTAAAGTTGAAGAGTTCAAATTCATCCACATCTAGTAAGTGGAAACAGAACATAATGAAATGCTATTGTTGGATTATCCTTATTAACCAGTATTGTAGTTTAAAAACCATTGTATAAATGGTATGATTACCAGGAGTTTCTCAAACAAATCTATACCACAATAGTTAAAACATTGCAACCTACTTTGTTTACCACACACTCGTATACCCCAACTTTGGAACCGTGGTAGTACTTTTACTCAATTTAAAATGTAATTTGCTTTACTAGCTTAAAACCCAACAATTCATGGCTAATTTCATTCTCTCTCTATTCCAAAACAACTTTAGGTGAAATGTTGACTCGACATTCCCGAATCGCAATAAACCCTAGAACCCGTAAATCTGAGACCTGAGGATTATCTAACACAAATGTCATCGTCCATTGTATTTGCGCAAATTGTCGCTTACAACAGTCATCACAACAAGAAAAAAAGAACACACTTTTTATGGAGCAAACTTGAGGCACAAATGTAACAAACAAATCCACAGAAATGCGTATTAAAGGTTAAAAAAGCTAGAGAGTCTGCAGAAACAATCGTATCGTACAAGTTCGTGTCTTGATAATGTGGCAGCATGTGCCACTATGCATTCCATCATGAGGAGAAAGACTTGAGGATGGGTTAAAGATACCAGTAGATGATGGCTCAAAATGGGATTTGCCACTACGGCAGAGTACGTGCCAGTGTTCCAGGATCTACAAACAAATGCTTTGCCAAATAACAGTATGTAAACAACAGGGCTGAAGAATAAAGTAACTACCGTCCACGTGCTCTCTAATAAATATTACAACCGATACAATTTTGATTGCAATTTAAGTATTTGACATGAACAAGGCATTAATTTGTAATCGAGATATTTTGACGTTATTAATCATGATAAATCTGGAGGAAAACGATAATATTTGAGGTTTCAACATTAAACATAAAAATGAAGCATACATAGGAATACCACATGGAACAGCTCAGAACTTAAATTTTCCCTCAATCTACCTGTACTGGTTATTTCTACTTAAAAAAAATCTCTTTAGCAAATAAGATTTCAAAAATCGACAGGTTCCCTAAACTATGTTTAAACCCAAAGAACTATTCACCTAGACAAACTAAACAAATTTGATCCAGATCCCATACTTGTAGTATTTCGGCCTGCATAAAACATACTAAACTTATAACTCCTCACCCGGTTAACAGATTTACAACAAAATTCAATTTATGTTCGACTTGCGTGCGTGTAACAATTGGAGAAGTATGCAATTAAAATGCATTTTTTACATATTTATCCCATATCTCCACACAAATTAAACACTGGGATTATGCAATAATTTAGAAATGGAGTTCACGCATTAAATTCATTAGAAATTGCAACTAATAGAAACATTTGCAGGTGCCTAATAATTTCTTGGAAATAAAAAATCTGAAAGAATTGAACAATGGACATGTTTATAACAGTAAAGCAAGCATAACCGTCAAATTTATGAAATTACAACCCAGTGTCCATAGTGTGACTGATAACATGAAAACGTGTCACAACACATCCAATAATCATCAATTGTTACACTACAATCATTTCAAATTTGGCCCATGTTTACCACATTCGTGTCTTATCGATCGCAAACCTTCTCCTGCGCCATATAATTTCAAACTTGTGTGCTTTCATTTTAATTTTCTGGGTGAAAGATTCACAATTGCTATTTTGGCTCTTTAATCTAGCAGCCAAGAATTCGTTTTACGAATCATTTAAAAGAAAAATTATTACTTAAAAGAAATTTTAATGTCTAAATCCCTTCCTCTCCCTTGCGATAGTACAATTTTCCCTTGTTATGCATTATGCAAGTCAATTAATAATCTTTAAACTGTCCACAAAGCTATTTGCAAACAACAATTGGAAATATTGCATCCAATTCCAAGGTTAAGTTTTAATCACACTTTTATTTTTCCCGGTGTTAAATTAACCATTCGTCAACAGCTATTCGTAACTAGCGAGGCCAAGTGAATAAATCTATAACAACCACATTTTTGTTCATCCAAAAAACTTAAGTAACGACTAAGTCTGAATTCTGGTGGCACTGATATCGAGCAAATTAAGTGTTTTTAAGAATATGGAAATTTCATAGAATGACGACACCATTCATAGTTCGTGATTCGTGCATGGGCAAGGGAGGAATCGGGAATATTTTCTTTATGGGGCTATCTAATGCACATGGCAAAACGTTTGGGACAACATGAGAAAGTATGACGTGGATCATGCCATTGCTTTGTTAGGATTCTATGTCGAGCGATTTAGCACAAAAAAAAACATAAAAAAACAATGGACGAGAAAGATTTGAAGATTTTCGACAGTCCAAAAGCAACACGAGCGGAAAAACTATTTTCAGTTGTGTAGAAAAGATGTCTGCACGTTTTGCTTCAATTCATCCGGGTATCGCAGAATGGCTAAATGCATCAGCCCCTAAATAATAAAACGATTCATTAGAAAAGTATATTCAACAAGCAAGTTCATGTAATACGTTTTTGGCAATTTGTCTATTCTAAAGCCTAGTCCACACCAACGAAAGCAAGGTTTTCGATACAATTTTGCTTACAAAGTTTGTCACAATGTTTCAGCAACTTTCTAGGCCTTTTTGTTTTCAAAAGCATTTCACCGATCGTCCAAGAGTTGGTCGGGATCAAAGGAAATCAATGCGGCCAATTAGGCCCCACTTTTCGCTGTAGGGTACCTATACAAAGAGGTCAAGGTCTGTCCCCTTTGGCTTGGTAGGAGTGTTCCAAAACTTTTGCTCAGTTTTTCCTGCTTTTTTGGTTTTTACGCCTCTGCTTTTGGAAGCATTCTCCTAAAAGCATGTTTCGATTTTTCGTGTTTCTGTATTTTCTGCTTTTGCTCCGTGCTTTTGTTGGTGTGGACCCGGCTAGGTTTTCGGTTCAAAAGCGAAAATAAGGAAACTGACTCGAAAGAACTCGTAAATTAAAAACGTTCCTCAAATTAGCAGTATTTATATTACAAGTTATTTTCGAAATTATATAACTGAAGCTAAAAAAATGTATGACCCTCACGAAGGTATAATTTTATAAAAGAAATGATAATTTCTAATAGGCAAGTACACCTATACCTCGATATACAACCATACGGCCTTTTTTATCTGTGGCACTTTTTCGATTTACGGCCCACAATGTTCCGTTATAATGGCCAAAAAAAATGCTGTAATTAAAGAAAATGACCAAAAAGTGTGATAAATTACCCCAATTTGCGCAAGCAAGGTCGGATTTTACTAACAATAAAACAATTTAAGGGTTTCACTTCGTTTAAAAAGCGAAAAAAAAAATGAAAATCACAATGCAGAAATAATTGATTCGTTATACGACCAACTTTTCCGGAAAGTATCTAGGCCGTAAAGCGAGGTATGGGTGTATAAAATGCTGCAAACTTTGACAAGAAATGATACCATATGCCAGGATATCAAATACCTTCTCTTAAATTATTTTGCATTTAATCATAAAAATTACAGTGAGAAATTAAATATACTACAACTTGGATGCCCTTTCTTGGTTAAGGAGAAAAACTATTTGAATCCAGAGTAGGTCTATCTTAAACACCAACCTGCAGCTAAAGATGTACAAAACCATACGGTAAAATTTGCTTCTAGTATTCCTCATCGTCACCCACTCCTTCGGCAATTATGGGACCTTCCTCACCATCTTCACCATCCTCGGGCGCTGCAAAACCATCCTGAAATGGCAGGCAGCATGCTTCGTTAGTTTCAAATTAGTGCTTTTAGACAAAGGTCACTTGTGGTTGAAGTTTACCTCCGTGGCATAGAGAACATCCATGACCTTTGCTGCAAACTCCCCACCATCTTGTTCGAATTCCTGGCAGAGAACTTCAATGTCGCGTAGCTTCCCGAAGTAGAAATCTCGTTCCTTTTCAAGTCCTTCGATTGTCATTTTCAAGTCTTGTATCTGTGGAGAATGAAACAAGTAAGCCAATGTAAAACTATTGTAGCAGTAAATATTCTTGTAAAATTATTGGGTTCAAGGCAAAAATGTCCTCCTCCTTAAAATTCAAAACCAACCTGAGCATTTAACTCATCGACCTTCTGGCTATTAACACCACCTGTAGGAGCTGTATATGGCGCTGCTTTCACAGTAGCAGGTGGTTTCACTGCCTGCCTAGATGCTAATTTGAATAAGATAATAGAATTATTAAAAACAAAAACTCAACTGGTTTAAATTTACACTCCTGAAGATTCCTTTAGCACAGTCAATCTTCAACATGATTTAAAAGTTTACCTGGCTTAATAATCGCGGTGTTTTTGTTATTGAAATTGTTGGCGGTAGGTTTTCGAATGCCTGGTGGCGGGTGGGGTTTATTCACCGACGCCGTGGAACCACCAGGGGGTGTATGGGAAGCGTTTCCAACATCCTCGCCACCTCGGGCCTCCACAGCATTATACTCGCGGCCATCATAATTTGCATCAAAAAACTTTTTAAACCACTGCAGAAATTCGAAGTTGTCCTGAAACCTTCCTTTCACCAAGCGTTCCACTGGGATTACCTGTAGGTTAACATTAATCATTAGACAATCACATTGATGGCAGCTGTTGCAGCATGAGTAGTAGAAAGCTATACCTTATCGACTGTCATTCGCCGGAACGCTGCTTGCAATAACTTAAAATTTTGAATGAACTCGTGTTCCAAGTTGGTTTTGAATTTCACTTTTTTCAGCAACACCGAATCTACAAATAGGACAATGAATTACAACTGTCAAAAATCTCAAACATCAAATTCAGATTGCCACACTAACTTGGAAATAGCATGTCCATAAACTGGCAGTAGGCGGCACCTAGTAGGATTAAAAAAACCGTTGAAAGCGTCATCGTTACGTTAAAATTGCAAGATTGCATGCATTTTGAGAGTGGGCACTATTCAATTTAGTAAAAAAGTAAATTAATTTAAGACAATACTAGCAATAATCAACAACAATCTTTGTCATTCAGTCGTCATTCAACTCCAAAGAGGAAATTACGAGTTGATATATACAACTTTTCAAAATATTAGAAACATTAATAATACTTTTTTGTGCAAATTTAAAACATGTTAGCAGAACTGATACACGGGCAAATTTTTTTACAAGATATAATAACTAATGAAACGTATTAATAACAAATTTCAACATTCACATATGAATGAATGGCACAAACTTCAAAGTAAAATAAAAATATATTTATATGCATAATATACTCTATATAAATATACTTAATATTTAATGCTAAACAGTTATTCCAAAAATAAAATTATATTCATCTATTACAATTTGAATGAATTCATCTGCATCCCAATTAGACACAAGTTTTAGTTAAACATTAACTAAATCATTCATGTTGGAGTAAAGAACAAACGTGTATTTTCTTGAAAACGTGCATACAAACTTTCTTACCAGTGCACAGATCTTCAATTTTGGTATATTTCGACTGGAGACAATCGTTGACCCATGAAAGCATGTCATGTCGACTCAGATTCTCAGAGCACACGTTCGTGGAGTACACGTTTACCGCCATGCTTCCTAAAACAATTAGACAAAAAAAAATGCACAGACAGTCAAAGATAAAAAATGCTTCCTAAATAGGGCAAGCCGGTCGATTTGAAGCCAGTTTTTGCCCCCCTTTAAAGTGTCAAATTATACAGAAAGACAACGAATCTGACATGTGGAACGTGGGCAGAGACATATTGCCCAACACCTTTACCTGTTATGTGTATTGTTGAAAATTCGATCCTCAAGTGGGCTGACATACAAGCGTAATCCTTGACAAAATACCAACCGGTAGGCTAACAGCCTTATTTTCAAACCCTTAACTGTCGTTTTTAGGTTAGCTTGGGAAATGTTACGAACAATTTGAGTTTTAGATAGAAATCCACTTTTGAAGTCAGTTTTCTGGTGGATATTAATTAAAAATGTGTGACTTTCAAACATTTTAATAAGAGAAATATAAAGCATGTCAAAAACTTTAGCATAAATTGTATGCTCCCTTACTAACATTTTTTATTCATGCTTTTTGTTGAGGAATTCAAAAGTATTTATAAAATCGTCAAATGAAGCATCCTAATGAAATTAATAAAATATTTACCGGAAACCGGATACTCTACAAATTATAGCCAGATATGTTTTAAAGTTCAATCTTATTTACAAGAGATAGATTATCTTTCAAATTGTGAAACAGAATACAGATAAAAATTACAAATCATGACCATTTCAGCTTTGCAATTCAAGAAAGGGTGAAAAAATTCCAGTTTGATGTCCTATTCCCCCAAACACAAAATTTCGAGCATTGTTAACATAGCTTTAATCGGCAAAAAATAAGAAGTGAAATAACATAGTTACAATTTAGGATAGTATATTACATAGAGCAAAATTAAGAAAGTTTGGGTAAAAGCTCTTAAGTAGGCCCAAACTACAAAGGGCACATTTTGTTGATTTTAGGTTCCAGTGCATCAAACTACATGGAATGGCAGAGAATGTTGGCAGCAAACCAAAATCGCTGGTCGATTGAGGTTGTTTAACCATGCAGGGAGTTAACTAAGACTTTATTAGTCTAATACAAAGACCGTCGTAAATCCCTGTGACCAAGGCACACATCACCAAATTAATGGGCAAATCTAGTTGCAGTTGCAGTTTACAGTCAGGTGTGTAACAAGAATTAAAAACTAGAGGGTGGAGGTAATATGGTATGAATGGTTGGATTTGGAGGCCATTTATTTAGGATTTATTTTTACTGCACTGAGGATCTATAAAAACGTGCAATGAATGTGTATGCTGCAGAAATTACCAGAATGTTCAGTTAGTTTTTGTGACCATTTTCTAGATTGAGCATCTAGAACCCTAACGCATGTGTATTTGATGCAGCAACCATTATGGTCGTGAACATGCAAATCTGATTAATAACAGCTACCCGTGAATGCCACAGACATAAGTAAAATTTCAAGAAAATAAATTCCTGACCTGCTAACGTCTATGATGAGGTTTTCTAGGTTTTAAAGCCATAAACACGAATACTAAAGAAATTGCAGAGATGGTCTAACTAGACTAATGATAACACTGTATCATCATGGAAATGTACATACACTCTAGTTATCGTTATGATAGCTAAAAAAAATACTTGCGACATAAATATTTATTTTAATCACTGACGTTTTAAGTAAGTTTAAAGCATAAGGACTGAATCATCAAAATGAATACGAATATTTAGCAGCTGCACAGATTTTGCAAAACTGATTTCAAGAAACAAACTCAGTTTTTTACTGGGCGATTAGATGTATAACAAAATTATACCTTAATTCTGTAAAAAAAAAAAAAAAAAAAAAGGAGCAGAAGTCCAATATTTTTTAATATTAATATGGAATTTGGAGATTACATTCCTTTAACGGCACCCTATGGCAGTTATTGACCATCATACTGAAAAATTAAGCGCACATGCACTGTGGGACTCTGCCTAACTGGTAATCGGCATTAGTATTTTGGATTTGCGTTTTGTTTGCTAATTTATTATAGATATGAAGTAAGGAGCACGGTCACAGCCGATTTTTAGAGGAACCATCATGGCATTTACCTGAAAACAACTGTGGAAAACCGCGAAAGCCACAGTCATGGTAGGCGAACCCCGAGAATTGATTGAACCCAAATCTCCCGAGAGAAAAAAAGGCCGATGGCGTTACCAGAATCCCACCTAACTCGCTAACTAATACGAAATACTTGGAGTGAAGTGAATATGATCTTAAGACTTCCAGAAGTATTTTAGAATAGAAAGGCTAAAGAATACCTTGCTTTACGGCCTAGATACGTTCCGGAAAAGTTGTAGCCATAAAGCGAAAAAGCCATATAACGAATCACTTATTTCTGCATTGTGATTTTCATTATTTCCCTTCTTAAACGAAGTGAAACCCAAAAGTTATTTAATTGTTAGCCAAATCCAAACTTGTTTGTGCAAATTGGGGTAAGTTATCCCATTTTTGGCCACTTTCTTTAATTACAGCATTTTTCTTGGCCATTATAACGAAACATTGTGGGACGTAATCGAAAAAGTGCCTTAATTAAAAAAGGCCGTATAGCAAGGTATACTGTAGGTGAACATTCCTTCCAAACGCTGGAGCCGGGCGTCATGCATGACCTCACGTCTTCCAATATTTTGCCAAATTTGCATTTCCCAGTCTCAGCAACGACATTTATATTAATTCAAGAAGACCCTGCCAGACAAGTCAACGTACTTGTCTTATAATAATTTCCAGTGGCATTCTAAATTTAAGCTCAAAACCAGGCGTCAAGCTTACCTTTTTATGCCAAGAATTTGTTCTCGCTTTTTTGTAGGCATGGCACGTGCTTGCATTATTTGACAAGCAGCAAAAAGACTAGGCAATGTAGGTAAATTAGTCATACTATTTAAATGGTTGTGGGTGGGCGAAGGTAAGCCCACATTACGTGTCCTAGTCCAGTTCCATTTACAATTTTGCGAATATCCTAATTTCTAGTGACAGGCTTATAAGTGTTATTTCATTGCATATTGTGGTTAGCAAATTGATTTCAATTTATAGAAATGGGTTTAAATTGAAGGCCCCAACCAAAACAAACCAATAACCTCGCCAAAGCCGCACCAACGAAAATCCTAGAAAAGTTCCGAAATTCGACAAACCTGTTCTCTTTTCCTAACAGAAAACAAATCACGTCACAATCAAGATTCGAATAGCCGGTTAGGGTTACGAAAAGAGGGTCCCGGCTACGCAATTTAAGCAAAATTAAGTAAAAATTGAGGCTTTTATTTATTGAGCGGCACTTATATTCTCTATAGCGACACGTTCAGTTTCGTTTCCAAATGTTACAAACTACAAATTATCGAAAACGACGAAGAAAAACTCACCGATTTCGCTTAGCCGAAAAAATTCCGATAATGACTCTTAGTAAAATAACCCCAGATGGCGCGCCTGTTGTCGCCCCGCGAGATTTTGAAAATTTACATCAAATGCTGGACTGCTAGCTCGAGCGCCATTGCAAAGTAAAAATTGCCGCGTAATTCAAATCTCAAATCAATACCTGTGGATACCTTGGGACAGGGGTGGAAAGATTCTTCCTTCATATTTTGGATACTTCTCAAAATTCTAAATTACAGCAATTCTTCTCGTAACTTCTGTTTTGTGTTTTCACTAATGTCATCAAACTTTCATCTTAGGAAGAAAAACATATTGGCCGAATATACGTCATCACAAGAGGGGAGAGGCGGGGTATATTTTGATTTTTGGACATGTATTTAGGGTCGCCAGTATTATGCAGGGCAGAAAATTGGCCCAGTTAAATTAAAAATCGCGCTTTTAATGCAGAAAAATTGCGTTTTTTACCTTAGAAATCACACTTAATTCTACATAAGAAAAATCGCACTCTCAATGCAGAATAATATTTTTAATGCAGAATAATAGGTATTTCTTTAGCAGAACAATCGCAATTTTATAGTAAAAAACGTACATTTTACCCGCACATTTTTAAAGATGTTTACCTATCAAAAATTGCATTTTTAAAACAGAAAAATCCTACTTTAAGGCTAGGCACAGACTAGCAACTGTTTCTGGGCAACTTTTTAATCGTCAGTGCATGCCTAACAAAAACGACAAGCAATTTTTGGGTGATCAAATAGTTTAGTCGCACATTGCATTTCTAGAGCCAAAAAATACCACTTTTAATGAGAAAAAAAAATCACTTTTAATGCAAAATGTTTTTCATATATTCGTTTCTGAATTTTGGGGGAAATATTATTAAGTGTTAAAAAGAAGAATTGCGACATTTAAGCAAGAAAGTGCAATTAACTATTTATATTTTGCAGATTCAGCTCTAGTCTGAATTGTGGTTTTGTGTTGGTGAGAGGTTCTACGTTACCACAATATGATTAAAGACACATAGTACATGAAGCAAATATTTGTGCAAAAACTTTGAATATTAGGTTACATAATTGTCAAAAGAAATCCAGAGGAATCATTTCCAGCGTTACAAAAATCAATTTTCCTTTTCCCTTGAAAAAAAACAACTAATATGGAATCTATTCGAGAAGAACACATTTTTTAATGAGCCACTGGAGAGATGTATTTTTGATCATATGTTCTCAAGCCAACATTATCAGAAAAACATGAAATTTCTTGATATATTTGAAACATTCATTTATTCAAAAACCGAAAGTTCAATCGCTTTATTTATAAAACGAAACATGAACAAAATGCCATTTGTAACTTTTGCATGCAGTCTATAGAAGAGCAGCAATTTTCCTCATGTACGGCACTTGGCAAAGTGGGCATCGCCTATTGTTCCTATCCTGATGGATCTTTGCAGCACAAGGTTTGCAACAGCACATATGGGTGCAAGGCAAAAACAAAACCGTTTTTATTTTCAAGAGGCAGCACACGCACAGCATATTAATACTGATGATATCTTGCTGCTGAACTTCCTCGCAGTACCTTATCACAAGGGGCTTAATATGGTCTCCATGATCTACATCTTGAATCTCGGCGCCTGTTAAACTAACTAAAACTGATTCGGGCTGTGCTATGGGCAATTTTTCTTCTTTAATAATCGGCGCAATGTCGTTGCAGAATTCAACTTGATTGTCAAAAGACAGATGAGGCTGCTCGTCTATTACAATTACTGGTTTTTCAAAATAATCATGGTCCAATGTAAAGGTAGAATCTGTTGCATGTAGATCCATTTGCTCTTCCTTATCATTTATCACAGTATCTGCTTCTTCTCTAAGGATGGCTTGAATTTCTGCACTGAGGCCTTCAACTAATACGTTGCATGTACTCATTAAAAATTCTCTAATGGTGAAAGTTCCACTCAAGAGTTTTTCAGTTGCCATTTCAACAACAGGATTTTCAATCAGGATTTTTGGTTTGGGTTTTTCGGTGAATTTTGCTTCAGCCAGACTTGAGTTAAAGTGATTGTAGCACTGTCGCTCGAATAGATCAATGCTCTGCAAACCCTCTGCAATTAGAGTTAATTCATACATAATGTTGTGCAAATGTAAAATAGCAAACTGGTTAAGATTCCCTTTATATCCAATCCCATAAAATATGTTTTATAAAAAACAGTATAGAAAAATGTCCTTTTCCACATATTCTTTTTTAAAAAACTAATAAAACTAGCTGGTTGACAACTTAGTTATAACTTATGCTGTTTGCACACACACCTGCCGGTTACCGGGCAAGATTCCGGCGGCGTTTGTGTACTATTTTTTTGATGACTTTGACATTAAATTGTGTTGACTTCTTTCCATTTCACAAAAATCAACTTCAAGGAATTTAAGCAGAAACTTGTCTCCACGCAATGGCTGGCAATGTGTAAATGTCCATCCAATTGCATTGCACTCGGCGCCGGAATCTTGCCCGGCAAAACCAGACAATATTTATTTAGAATTCGTTTGGGGGAATAAACAAGGTTGGTAATACGAAATGTAAACTTACCAAGAAATTTCCAAAAATTTTGCTGATGGTGTCTTGTGTGCCGTATAAACATGGAATGGAATGCATCCAGAAAGTTGTTTGTCCTCTTGTTTTGGCCATGCACAGAGAGGCGCTGACACCCAACTAGTTCCATCCATTGTCGACTGAAGTAAGCAAATAAGTTAGATATGCTGCGTTGCATCGCATTTTCTTCATCGGCAAATCTCTTGACAAAATTGAATCCGTCTTGCATTTGATCCGGGGGTAGAAGAGGGAGTGTCAACAAATACCTAACAATTTCCCTTGTTGGCGGGTGTTTTTCTACGAGTGAAGTCAACTTATGCTGGATCGTATACTGCAAAACTGCCTATAACAAACACGTACTTATTAGACGGTTTTGTCACTTGCATGCCAAAATGAAATTATGACATCTAGTTTTTACAGAATGAACAAAAATGAAAATAATTTGTAGACTTTTTCTATCTGAAAAAGATTTTTTTAGATACTCTTAATTACCTGCGCATAGTGGTACCAGGATTCCAAGTGTTTAGCGTGTGGAAAACAATGTGATATGGCTACTTGAAGTTCTGGTTCAAAATCTGTCACGATGCATTCAGGGCTCAATTCCGGACACAGATTTTCGTTGATGAATTTAAAAAGCAGCGCATATGCTTCTTTGGAATTATGAGACATCAGAGCATAAATACACGTAAAAACCTATTATTTGAAAAAGTTATGAAATTATTTTTAACTTTTCCGGATAACTTAAATAAAAGCATGCATGGATGACCTCATAAAACTTACGTAATCCAACATTTCCACATGCACGGTGAAGACATGTTTCAATACATCTGGTAAAAACTTTGAGAAGCTATCCATATAAACATGTCTAGCATTTCTCAAAGCATCCAGAGACATTGTTTCCGATGCAAAAACCAGGACTGTAATGCAACCCTCCTTTAGCATTCCTCGAAAGAATAACTGCCGATCTTCCGGATTGGTATCCACGGTCAATGTGTGACTTTTGCTGGAGGTTATCAGTTCGCCAAATTCCCCCAAAGTTTTATGAAGGGGAAGCCTGTTTGCGTGCCTCGCTTTTTGCATTGTGCTATGGAAAGATGCGAATGTTACCCGACGCGAGCCATTCGGAAACCTGAATTTGGTAAAAATATGACAATTAAATGACGCGATCACAAGTGAACAGAGTTAATTTGACAAGAAAGTCATGCGCACCTGGCACATTCCTCATTGAATATTTTACGCAAATCCAATCTGGATTCTTGCGCCCTTCGCTTGCAACTGGCCCTAAAGTCGAGTTCTTCTTTGTCTGCGGCATTGGCCAAATGATTATGCTCCTTCGTGACTTGGAACATATCGTCGGTTTTGATTGCCCTGGCAGTGCAGCTTTTCCTCGTGCAGGTAAAATAGTACTTGTTCCCATTTCTAAGCGAACTGTTCTTGCGATATATATATCCATCGTATACGAAAACCTGGGAATTGACACGATTGCCTTCAATGCCTTCTGCCTGAAATAAAAATGTAATTATATCTTAGAAACAATTAAGAACTGCCTGAAACGACATGCAAGCATATATGTATTCTTGAATATGCTATAGTTTCACCACATATATTACAATTAAGTCAACACTATAGCCGCATGTCTAGGGACAACTCTACAAAGAAGGGCTGTTTATATTTAAGTATGTATAGGTAAATTTCCTGGAACATCTTCATCTACATGCACATTCTAGTTTGTACCTCTTCACAAAGTATTTCTGCATTTGCTACATTTCCAAATCATAAGCTTATCTAATCTTTATATCCTCATTAAAGCAGGCAAATCATTCTCTCACATAAAATGTCATCACCTGTTCACTTAATTACAGATCAATTCAAAATATGCAGCATTCCTCTATTCATTTATGCCCTAAACCCCTTCCAGATATTTACCATTATGCCTTATTCCTTGTGTATGCTTGAACGCCATTATCATGCCATTATTATCGCCATCCCGTGGCTTAAATATGAACTACAATGGGGGTTGGTGTTGAATTTTGAATGCTTCGTTTGTGCAAATTTTTAATTATTAACCAAGTATGTAACTTATAATTTTGCAAATTTTCAGAAAATAGGACTTCAAATTAAAGCCAACCTGGAGAATGTCACTGATATGAAGGCACAGGGCGATGATTTCAGATGGTATTTAAAGGTGCACATAATTTGCCTTATATTTTCATAAGCAGATCGATTATAGGCTACACGTGTTTTCTACTTAATTTTGGTGATTTTTGTATGACTATGATTAGTTTTGTCTTATATGCTTGTATACTAAATCCCTACCCTGACAAGCTATTCTTATCATGAATTGCCCTAGCTCCCCAACCCTATCCTTTTCAATGGGTCGGGTTTGCGAAGATACTCACAGTTGAATGAGGGAGGTTTGGGTGGGGGTGAGACTTGTTTAGGGTGGCTTGATGGATCAGCAAGGGCCTCATATTGTTGTTTTTCACTTTGAAATGGTAGATTTTCTAAAATTCATAAACAAGTTTGAAAAATGTCTGTTATATTTTGCACACGCTGCCAGCAGGTGGCAGCATGAGATAGGCAAGTTGTGAGTGCAACAATTCAAATAATAATTTAATTTAAAAGAAATCTATTTTAACGTGAAAATGACACGATCACGACCTTGTTGATTTATAAAGCTAATTTAAACAATTTTTATTTTTTTTAATCTTTTTTTGTTTGACTGCGAGTGTCTTTGCAATTTCCATTGAAAGGGATAGGGTTGTAATCCCCCTTAACCTATTTTATTAATCAACGATGTATCGATCTTCAAATCTTAAAACCCACCCAGCCAACAAAATAACTTCATTGTTAAGGCATTACAAACATCTGCATGAATGCAGCCCCATGATACATCAACCATATTTATCCTCAAATATCGCACCTCGCCCAACAATATACTTGCCAAGAAAGGTCCCGTAACACTATACGTAAACAACCAATGCCAATTATGCATCAACAACACTGCAGACTGCTGGACCTATCCAGTGTTTGACTGCCCCGATCAAGCAATAACACTAACCAGAACCAAATAATATTTCCCCCCACATTCCCTATAACCTTCAGCAGGACCTTATTATCTCTCTGCTAACAAACAACTCAGAATATCTTCCATATGCCGTACAGAGTCTGTATGGCAACCAAATCCGCAATCATAGCCGCTGAGAAACACAACATGACACTCCACACATGATAAACTTTACCCTGTCACATACAAACTCCCCCATACTTCCCCACAGGCGAGAGTATTGTAGTCTAAAACCTTATATAATAATTCATATTTTGTGTATTATTATTATAAAGTTTTGTACATCTACCTTAATACCAGTCAATAGCCTATAGCATTATAATTGCCTGACATTAAGACTGGAGGCATATTATATAAAATACATGTGTATGCTAAGGTCGTTCAATTTTTTTTCAGCTGAAATGTTCAAATTGTGGGGAAGAGTCTGACAAGTGGCAATACGTTTCTTTGGAGGTTGGGATCGACGCATGCAATTTTAAGTAGCTTGCTCCAATCATGTAGTCAACTTATACCATGAGTAAATTAACTTGATGTTTCCTATTAGGAGCGAGTGCCTTTGAAAAGTGGCAGAGGAGAAGCGAACCTGCTAATGAAATGCAAATTATGTGCAAGGGAAAATTCCCTCGGTGAGTATATGCACTTAAATCTCGCAATCATTTCTCAGCACTCAAAAGTCCACAAGAAAATTATAAAATATGAACTTCATTTTCAGAAATCGATCCAAAATCCATCTCATCATACACGGCAGATGACAGCAATGCATTTAAGACTATTGTAGCATTTGAATGCAGGGGAGTGGAACTCGTGAGTTTTTCTCCCAGGGTAGGTATTGCTGATCCCAATTGAATTTGCGATCATTAAAACGCACCAAACAATAAAATGTCAAAACCAATCAGACCACATACCAGTTTAATTGTTGTAAATTTAAGAAGGCAATTGCTTTATTTTTAATAATAAAAATAATTCACGTACTTATAAAAATAGTAATATTGTTGTGACTGAGCTAGGCAGGGTAGAGGTTGCACAATCCTCAGACTGACTGTGGTTTTCGTGGTTTATCACAGTTGTTTCCAGGCAAATGCTGTGATTGTTCGTTATCTAGATTATCAAACAAAAGTTCAGCTTAAAAAGCGATATACTCAGTACTGGCTATGCCATACAATATGTGAAGATTTCTTTATATTTAAAAGCTCTAAAAAATATTAGGTGGAATTAAAATCGTGAATTTAATTAATTCATAGTGCGAATTGGTAAAATAATAAACTGATTTTTGTTTTGTATTTGGCAAATTAAAGATTGGTTGGACGGCTAAGGGAGCGGAATCTAGTACACAATTCAAAGAAGTCAATCTAACAGAAAATGTGAGCAAATTCAATCTTTGTGTGCGTTTAATTTGTAAGAGATGACAGTTTACTTGAAATGAAAACTTTTTTTGTAGGAGTGGGTTGATTATGATGAAGCAGCAAAAGAATCGGTAGGAATTTATGATTTGGAATACAAATTTGTAAAAATCTAATTTTCAGTGAATAAATTTATGTATTAAAATGTTCAATGTATTTTTTGAAGTTGTTTCTACGTTAGTTTTCTAAGATAAATTTCAAATGCTTGGCAATGCAAATATTTGCAATCATTGCCATCTAAAAGAGCAGTTATGCAATGCGGGAACGTTCTTACAGCATATTACATAATAAAGTGGGAGCTCAAAATATCCGTCACTAACCGTTTTCATAAGGATGAACGAATATTGAATCAGTTTTTTCAAAGGAATTAACTAAAACCCAAATCTTATACATACATAAATATAAATTAACTAGAATTTTTTTATTTACGAGAGTTGATGGTGGAAGCTGAAGAGGAGAAAATAAATTATGACATAGAAGGAAGTCGCCTTCCATTAAAACAAATTATAATCTAAATTAGATTGGGAAAATCCTGTAGTCCAATTTTAGGCAAAGTTTTTTTCTTGCAAGTTATGATGTTCAAACATCGAATTATCACAGCTCTAGATTTAAAGGAATTCAAGCAAACCGGTACTTTACACCACAGTTTTTAGTCTTCCGATTTTTTTACAATTTGTGCAGCTATACGAAATATCTTCACAAATTAGGGATCAACATTGTATTAAAATCAGGAAACAGGATTTATTGATGATTTATTGTCATGCTTGTTTTTCCCACTTTAACACAGGAAAAAATGGATAAACCATATGTCACTTCCTTGCTTTACACATTTATCTTGAATTATTAATTTCAAATGAAATTTTCGACAAAATATTTCAAAATTTGCTGCTTATGTTTTGGTTTTTTCCTGTGTTAAAGTGGGAAAAACAAGTATGACAATAAATCATCAAGTTAGTAAGGCCAAACTAATTCGTTTCATAAATTTGCCATAAATGGGTGGAACCAAGGCCGTGTATGTATGTTCTCACATTGTGGGTGGTGGATAGAGTCCAGAATCCTGGGGTATACTATTTCGGTTATATAATTACGATCGTCAGTAATATGCAGGGCCCTGCAGTGGCGTAGCGAGGATATTTAAGCATCCTCCACTACTCAAATTTGTGCCCTTTCCCCCCAGTGGCGGCTCGTCCATTAAGACTGCGGATCACTGGATATCATCGATAACATTTAATATAATGAGCCTTTTTTGTTTAATTCTTTCTAATTGAATTTATTCTTAATCTATTTTTTATTTTTTAGCTCTTTAGCCTATCCCACAATTAATGAAAAGAGATTTAAAAAAAATGTGTATGCAACTTTGCGTTTCACAGTTCCAGCGGCGCGGAGTTTCACTGTTGTGCGCATGCGCAGAAAGGAAGCTGCACGCCAGGTTGCAACTGGGCCCTGGTGTGCTTCACAGCATTACTCGCAGCACCTCCACTTATTTTTCTACGAGCCGCCACTGAAGTTTCCCCCATCCTCCACTTCCCAAATGTGCAGTTTGAGCCATTCTACCCCTCCTCCCTCCATCCTACACTACCAAAATTTGCGCCCTTCACCACCCCCTCTCCCATCCTACACATACCCAAATTTGCATCCTTCTCTCCCCCATCCTCCACTACCCAAATTTGCGCTCTTCTCCCATTCAATTCTCCACTACACAAATTTGCGCCCATCCTCCACTTCCCAAATTTGCAGTTTGCGCCCTTCTTCCCCCTACTCCCATCCTATTTTATCCAAATTTGCGCCCTTCCTCTTTCATCATCAACTCCCAAAATTTGCAATTTGCGCCTTTTCCCCATCCTACCCTACTCAAATTTAACCCCTTCCCCTATCCTACAGGTCCTACACTACCCAAATTTGCGCCTCCACCCCTTCCCCCACTCGCTACGCCACTCGGGTCCTGCAGAGCCAAGAATTGGCCTTTTATATTTTGACGATTCGGTTTAAAATTTGTAAAATTTCTTAGATTTCGGGGGGAAGGGGGAATCTATCCTCAAGATTTCCCCCCTTCATAAATATGGCTTTGGGTGGAACGGAACTTTGTGAATGGCGCCGGTAAACAAAACGTAAACCGTTACTTATATTTGGATGACGATCATGTTATGGAACCATGAAATGTTGAGTGAACGTAGTTATATTTTCGACTATCGAGGTATGCCTCCATTTATATCTGAGAAGGATTAAAAGAATACAACCAAAATAACATTGAAGTAAATCTCGTCAATGTCGAGAGTGTACAAATTTGTTTAGAATTCTGTAATTATTCCACCTTACTGCTTAAATTAAGTTATATCAAATGAATCTGGGAAATAAATGTAATTTACAGATATAAAAGGGTACTTTCCGGTTACCTCGACCTCACTTTTCGGTTATGTGGACCTCATAAAATTCATTTTAACCTAACCTAACTTAACCTAACCAAACGTAACAAGGTTGGGCTGGGTTGGGTGTTGTTTCATGAGGTCGAGATAACCGGAAAGTACCTATAAAAGTATAATTGTTTGCAACGTAAAGCAAAATTGTTATCATATTTAAAAAATAAAAATAAAAATGTTGAGGCAATCCATGGCCTTTATATTCCTAATCAGACTTGTTCTATTTTTCGAAAATGTTATAGTTTTACACTTCTTTAATGGAATGGAACAACATATCCACATATGTATAACAGTGTGCAATGTATGGCAAATTTTTTATTTATCTAGTTGAACGCTTTAGAATTTTCAAATGTCCTTTGTATTTAATTCCCTGGTTTCCGGTTAGTTAATCAGGACAGTCTCTCATTTGGGACAGAATAACCGATCAAATAAATAGTCATGGTGTTCTTCATTTATGAAGAACACGCTAGCTTTTGTTCAGTCCCAACAAAAGTTAGGAATTATGAAAATAAAGGAATCAAGTCAATCATAGCTTGGGTGAGAAAAGGGACGAAAATGAGATCAGCTGATGTCACTCTCAGGACATCCCTATTGGATTTTTGTTTCTTTTCAATTGGTTCTGACATTTTTGACTTTATTGTACATTTAAAGTATTCTGTAGATGGTTCTGGCTGATTGTCAAAATGCGTACGTTTTTCGAAAAAAAATTACATTAATTGAATAATAAACCTAGTTTAATCATTGCAAAATTTCCAATAAAATCGTGAAAAAATTCCTAAATATATGAATAAAGAATAAAAAAACGAAGAAAACTCTTCCTATGCAAATGTATTTTAGGGGAGTAGGGGTATAGTGGGAATGGAGAGCATTGAGAAGGTGACATTATTAATTAAATAGTTGAAGTGTGAATAATATTTTTAGAGATTTAATCTAAAATGCGTTTAGTTTACTTGCTACTATATAACAACCTAAGCAGCAAACAGATGCCTTTATGGAATTTTAAAAGTTGTGTGGTGAAACAAAATTGTTTTTTTTTCGAAAAATAATTGTTATTTCTTCCTAAATATTTGTTTGCAGATATTGTATCTGTTGTTAAATAATGCATATTGTATTGATAAATAAATAGAAACATATCGCTTAATTAAGTTAAGTGTACGAGGCTCGTAATTGCTTTTGATGCAATATTTAAATTTCTACAGGGAATCTCCATGGAATAAACTGAGAATATTAACTGATTTGGGGCAAGATAAAGCACATTCACTTAACCAGTTTTAAATGTTCACTTTTGTAATTGTTGTCAATTTTGACGCATTCTATTGAAATGTTCAACATAGCTAAATGAATGAAAATAAGTTGACAATATTTTAGAAAAAATTAAATTGAACGAGTTTAGCATGAAAGATGGAAACCATATTTCCCCCATATTTCTGTTGCAACTCATTACCTTAAATATAAGTTATTAGAATCTTTTTGCATAATTTTGTCTACTTCATGAAGTGTCTCACTTTACTCCTGAAGCATATTACACGTCGAGGTTCCAGACGCGAAAAGTTATCTATGGGTTATTCAAACGTTTTAAACTTTCTTGTAATTCACATCATGTTTCCCATATTTTCACGCGTTATCCTTTGACTTAACATTGTGTAAAGACGGATGGTTACTATTGGTCCTTAGTAAAACTTCAATCTAACAAAGCTAAGTCGCTGCTGACGTAGGAGGATTCTCCTGAAATGATTGACCCCCCCTTCCTACAATAATACATTTATTTGCTGACTGTAGGGTACTGAGTTGAATTGAAATGGAATGAAGTGAGGTAAAATTAGACATTCCGCAAAAAATGTTCAAGGACTACAACTTCACAGAAGATTTGATAAATTTTCTTCATCAAATTTACATACACATCTACTTGGTTAAACCACATATCCTTACAGTTTTAAATCAATAGGAGAATTAAATGAATGGGCAAAAACTGTTTCAGTAAAAAGTGTCTCAATGATCCTCAGTCACCCCTACTGCATGTTTTCCGCTGGATTCTAACTTCCAATAAAACGCGCGATGTTCAACTTCTGGCAGGTGGAGCCATATCTCCACCAGATGGAAGCCGAACAATGGCAATTCGGTTGAACAGGTGTGACGTCAGTCCCATGCACTCACCTTGATCTAAACCACATAATGCAGCAGATAACCGGGAGATATCCTGCAGCAACCTTCCGGTGCTTATCCACTTTTGGTAGAGGGTGCAAACGAGCGGGTTGTCCACCTATTGTTGGCGGAAGGAAACGCCCCACAGGTAGAAAAAACGGTCGCAAAAGACCTCGGCTCTGTGTCTTTCCAAGATATGTGATATTCTTCTCTGTTCTGGAAAAGTGAGACAAAAATTATAGTAACTTGAAAGTTGTGAAAAAAAAAATCGTCCAAAATGCCCATATGGAACAAACCCCCGAAACCCGAGATCAATCGGGGCGAGGAAGAGCAACAGCAGCCGCAGCAGCAGCAGACCAAGCCACCGGTCACCAAGAGCGAAACACCCAATGGACGGACCCCGTCCTCCCGGACCCGGAGGGCCGTGCCTGCGCCCGCTCCCGCCGGGGCAACGGTGGTCACCCGGCCCAAGCTGGTTTTCCACTGCCAACAGGCGCAAGGAAGCCCCACCGGCATCATTTCTGGATTTACGAGTATCAAGGAACTTTACGAGAAAATAGCCGAATGCTACGATTTTCCAGCAGAAGAGGTAAGATTTCTGATTTTCACACGGTCTTGGGCTATCTGCATTTGGCCCACATATGGTGCACATGCGCATTAGATTCAAGGCGCTCTGCTAAGGTCCACAAGTTGAGTGTATTTTGTGAAATGGGCACAAATGCATCTTTCACAGGCCTGCCAAGATACACTGCAAGAGCAATTTGCAATTAAAACCTCCTATTTTCTCCAGCACTTCTACAAGCCCCATTGCAGTAGGCCCAGCCTATTAAAAGGCATCAGTTTAAAAACGGGGTAAGCACATGTACAATGGCCCTAATTAGCTGTTTAAACTACAAACATGTGCGAAATTGTGGGGTCTATTTGAGTACCCCTGTGTGCCATAATATGCGAAAGTAGTTTGACCATTTGAAATCGACACTAAATAATCTATTTTAAGTTTTTTGAGTCTCTACATAAATCAGAAATACAATGAAAAACTGGAATAAAGTCATTCCAATGCGCTTTTGTTTACTGAACAAGTAATCTTTGATCAAGTTCCAGAATGATCCGATATTGGATTCTGTCTGTTTAGTTGTCAATAAAGTTTTGATACACCAAAAAAATGTGGAATCGCATATTGGCTACTCATTAAAACCAAATATCCATATCTTGGTCATGAGAATTCTAAATTCTTATTACAGCTGTATCTTATTAATTTAAACATGCAAAAATAATACCATGTAAAGTAAAAATTGTAACACATGCTGTATGTTCCATGTGAGTTTATTCAGGAAAGATGTTAACTTTGGTTTGCCAAGGAAACATGTTTACTTAAACATGTTTCTTTGAAAAAATTGTTTTAGAAATATCGAAGATTTAAAAAATAAATAAAATGTTAGTGTGCATAAGTTGGTACAGGCCTAGGTATGCTCCGTCCGCCATCTTGAACCAAGATGGTGGATGTTACAACGGATTTGGTGCAAAATCGATTTACAATTGCTGAATATGTCCTAACGTGACTGTAAACTAAATGTGATCCTCATAACTTATGAGTGCAATCGCCAATTTATCGCTTAGATGAAATTGAAAAAAGTAAGGAACAAAACACGTAATCTAGTTGCACAAGCACTCCAACGTGTGCCAAGATGGCGGCTACGCTTGTTTGTTATCAGTAGAAAATGGAATAAACATTCCGTTCAAAATCGTCATCGGTTTTTTTATTCTGATCTCATTAAGTTCGACTTAAACGCTGCGATTGTGCTTATCTATCATCGATGCGAGTTGGCAAATGCAACAAGGATATAGTATCGAAGGAATTGTGATATAAACAACGATTTCGTCAAAACTGATAACCAGAACAAAATGAGATCAAATACAGGTAAAATAATACGCTGTTGATAAGAAAGTTCAGATCGATGAGTGTTGTGGCACCAAATATTTGTATGTTGCAATGACGAAGAAATTGGCCTAAATTCAACGTTGTTTTAGAGTGGCATTTCCAACATGGCCGCTTATTTGGTAACCAGAGTAAATTAAAGCACTTTCATAACAACTAGGTTAGGTAAGGTACATGTGGTGGTTTTTCTCCGGTGCTATTTTTTCCTAAAAACGTACTTTAGTCACAGAGCAGAATTCCAAGAAAATCTTTAATTATTTAGGAATTGAAAATTTGGTATTATCTGTAGGGGTCATCGGGTGGTGCACAACGCACCATGCCAAATTCTGAATTTAAACACAAGCAGCCTCATTATATCTACAGTAAAAGGACCAAGGGGAACACCAGGTGAAAATGGCCCGGTAGTTGGTCGCTGATGCATGTGCGCCGCCCCAAAAAATAATGCTCTTTTAGAGAACCAGATGGTTGTTACCAGCAAAAATCGAAGGGCACCAACCTGCCATCTACATGGGCCTTAACCGTTTGCAAACAGTTGCTCCTAGCTACAGCTCCTGCAGGACAATGGCTCCTTGCAAAAGCAGTTGAGCATATCCCTCAGTCACGTGTCACATTGTCTCACGTACCGCAAGTATAATTAGGAAGCTTCTCCACAAGAGGTGTTCCAAAATTGCTCTGATGCCAATTAAGGCATCACGGGATTATGCGGCTTTTAGGCATAGATTCACCGGAAGATTCCTGCGTTGCATCGGCCGTGACGTGTTTCAAGGCACCAAGGTCAGTGCCATGATGCCTTTCAACAATGGAATCAAAGGATACAATGCATTGAACGTCCATTATTTTTTGCGGTTGTCTGCTGTCAAAACCACCCTCCCATTTCCCTTCGCCTCGATCTACCACAATCTCCGAAGCGTGGCCTCGCAAAAAGTTACAAAATTCAAAAATAATACCGAAATCCCTGAACAATGCGAAAGTGAACGAAATGTGCAATTACCTGCCTCTCGTGCCATTGTCGCTAGAATATGGCTTCATTCACAAGGCATCTCTCCTGTTGTGGTTCATGAACAAAGATTGTGAATTAAAAGTCATTCGGACAACCAAGGCTGTACATATGAGGGGGAGGAGGGGGGGGGGGAGCTTGAAAACAGATTCCCTCTCTGCATTAAAAGTGTGATTTTTCTAAAGTAAAAATGCTTTTTCTAAGGAAAATACGCAGTGTTTTTATTTTTTAAAAATCTAAAATATATTTACTTAATACTTAGTTTTATAACAACATATGTAGCAAACAGATAGTGTACAATGCCTTTGTGGAATTTTAAAAAAGTCAGTTTTTGTGTTGGGAAATGAATTTTTGAAAAAAAATCGTTGTTATTTTACCTGAATATTTTCGGTTGCTAATTAATGCATATTTTATTAATAAATAAATAGAAACATATCGTTTTAGTCTAATGTAATCGCCTTTAATGCAATTTAATCAATCTCCATGTGGGGTAAACTGAGACGACTGATTTAGGGCAAGATGAGACACATTCACCTAACAAGCTTTCAATTTTCACTTTTGTAATTGTTGTAAATTTTCCTAATTGTTAGATTACGTCGTATTTCAGCTGTGATTCATTACATTTGTTCGTCTAATAATGTTAAACGGAAGTTATATATTTTTGTTGGCTTATTTTTTCGAATTGATAGTGTCTCATTTTACCCTAGAAGTGGGGTAAAATGGGACATTCCACACAAACATGTACCGAAGAGTTGATTAAATTCGCTACATAAAATTTTCATACACAGAGAATTAGTGAAAAGTAAGAAGTGTCTCAATGCTCCCCAGTCTCCCCTACAAAAATGAGTTAGTGATGTGTGTTCTATAAATTTGTTTGAAACTTCCTTATTCATGCAATTAAAGTTAATATTTCCGTGATATAAAAGTTATATTCACGTCGATTTTTACTAATAAAACAATCACATTATTTCATTTTTTTTGATAAAAATGATTTGTTAACACCATTTAAACGTTTCATGCGTAGTATTTTGTAGTTAAAAGCCGAGTGCTCAAAAAGCAGAGTAACAATGAATCAATTTGACAATTTTTAAGCTTTCGTTTTTATGTGAAACAAAAGAATAGGAAGATAACAAGTTGACAAGAATCCCAATTTCAGTATCAGTATTTGTACACCTCAGCACATTATCGTTTGAAACGTGTCAATGATATCAACGAAATGAAATCTTGCCAAAACAAACCGTTTTAAAAAGATCAACTTATCACACACATTTTATATTAGCAAAACTTATAGAGTATTATCTTGGTCTTGATACAGATTGACTGAAGTTTCACGAAATTTGATTATCGCACTCGTACTTGAGATCGAGCTTAGCTTCATATATGGTTGCGAAATTCATCTAACATCTGTGTCTTTATTAAGGTGGGTATGCACCAAAGGAAACAAGGAAACACGAAGCAGAGATTTCAAACATGTTTGTCACAAAGTGTTTTTAACAAAAATTTCAGACAAACAGGCTTGTAACAAACTTGCAAAATGGATTTTCAAAGCTTGATAATAGGGGACTTGGACTAACTGCATTTGGCAGCTTTGAAAACGTCCAGCTTTGAAATATTTCCTGAAAATAGCCGTTTTTTGCCAAAAGTTTCATGAAACTTCTGAACACAAACCTGACAAGGAAACTTTTGTTAAAAACATGTTTTTAAAACCGTGCTTCTTTTTCACGTTTCCTCTTGTGAATACCGGCCTTTAAATAACCTTGATGATTTGGAATCAATTTAATTGAACTATAGGGATAGGCAAACAACAGGTTTACACCGGCATAAACAATAGTGTAATAAAACAAGTGTATTTTGTCGAATTGTTTTACTATGTTGAACCAAATGCATGTAAGTTTGTCCTGGTGATGGTGAAACGGTTAACATTCGTGTGTCAAAAAGCAAATCAACAGTTTACTGTTGCAATTATCGAGGATACACGGTATATACAGAACATCATAAAAGTATAAAACTAACTATAATTTTTTTCATAGAAGTTTTCGACTAGCATTAAGAATTGAATATTCAAAGCAAAACGTATTTTATGTTATATAGTGTTTTGAGTACAATTCTTTGAGCCACTTTTTAGTGAATTCTGTATCTCTTTGACCCAGGACTTCATGTTTAGTCTACATGTACTGTGTGAGTCATAAAAAAGTAGAACCAAATACAAACAAATCACAACTTCTTCGTGAAAAATGCTTCGATGAAACTTGGCACTTACATAGAACAATAATGTAGGAACAAAAATAAATTATAAAATGTGCTCAAAATGTTCTCCGGTGGCCTTTACACAAGCCCGGAATCTGACGCGCCTTCTTTGATTGACGAATCGATTATACGCTGGTCGAGTTCAATCTTAAGTTTTCTTAATTCGTAGTTTCAAGTCTTCGATATTATTAATGTTCGATTTGTAAACCTTTTCCTGGAGAACGTCCCAAATTTTGTAGTCCACTGGATTCAAGTCCGGACAGTTTGGTGGCCGTTAGGTTCGATGCACTGTGGCGCACGTTTCCCGTTGCAGCAGTTCAACTGTTTCTCGAGCACGGTGAGCGGATGAAAAAAATCCGAGATTTGTCGCATGTCTAGAAAAATTTTTTTTTTACTACACTATTGCTCAATGTACTGAATGCCAAATTTCATTTAAATCGAAGCATTTTTCACGAAGTTGTGATTTTTTGGGGAAATGGGGGGGAGGTGGGGA
>JAQGAE010000329.1:0-40852 GCA_034696685.1 Julus scandinavius | reverse complement strand
GGTTAACTCGTGGTTTTATATAACCTCAGGTTAGCTAACCTTTTATTTAACCTTTGTTGGTGCAACCGGCCCTTAACGAGATTTTTAAAGTCATTTTGCTATTTGCAAATCCAAATTCAACCCTGTTAAGAAAGTTCTGACTATAAAAATTGCTATACCTTGCTTCTGCGGAACGTAAATGGAATGCCACAACCGATCATATACATACTTACGTTGCACCCTGTAGTAATTAGTTAACAAATTAATGTACATTATAATTTTGGTGAAATTAATTGTTTTAAAACTGGTAGAGGGGGAGGGGGAAGGTCACAGTTCGACTGCAGATACCAGCCTGTCACGTGAACGTACACCTTATACTATGTACCATATAACAGTCGTTAATATTAAACCATTTCCCAGATTCAATCACTTTTCGACGAAACTTATGCGTATATATTTAATTGCTCACAAATTGTTTTTCGCCTCATTAGCATATGCATGCAGGTATGCCATACACCTGTGAAAAACAATTCGTGGGCTGTTCTCATTTGGTATTCTGGGCCACCACCTTTAATGAATGACAAGATAACAAACGCCATATTGTTTTTCACTTAAAAACCCGAACCGCCCAGTGCTATTTTTTACCACAATTTTCTCGCTATAGTTTTCCCCTTTTTTTCACAATACCGTTGGCCTGCCACTAATCCATCAACATTAATCACATAATTGCCAATTCAGAAAACATTTGTTTTCATGTCAGGCTTAATGAATTGTATTAGACCTCCGCAATTTAACACAGGCAACCTACAATCAAAAGTCGAAGTGAGGCCTCGTCGACCATATATAATAACAACTACTTTAATATATGCAACACATAATCGATGCAAATTCAATCAGATGAATACATTTACCAGATATTATCATCGTGTCTCATTTACATGACAGCCTCAGAGACCCAAATAAGTATATAGTTAACAGAAACCCGTCAATATAAGCATCAAAAAGTAGACATCCCTAACTGCCATGAGGTTAAAAACTTCTAAATTAAACTAAGCACGAAAGAACCACGTTATAATTTGAAAAAAGACATTGTTTTATGCAATAGTGAGAACCAAATGAGAGGTTAAATCCCTAATTGGTACTCAACATAATTGATGGGACAGCAGTAAAATTTCACAAATTGACAAAATAAAAACACTTTGCAACTATAAATTTGCTATAGCACCATTTTCATTGAACAAATAATGACAATTACTTAACCAAAGTTGCTTGCATTGGTAAATTTCATTATAAATTAATAGAAAATTGTAGAAAAAAACTTTTTTTCCGAAGCAACATAAGTGATGGGACACTGTCCGAAATCAAAATATATATGTAACATATTGCATGTGACTAACTGATATTTTGTAGGACCAAAATTATGTATGATGATTTCAGCCAATCTTCTTGGCATGGAATGTAACAGGTATATTTTGGACAGGTTGCACCTGAAACATGTTTTTTTTCTTTCTTCCATTTTCTATTATTTTATACTGAAATTAACCAATCTACATAACTTTTGTTAAGTAATTGTCATTATTTGTTCAATTAAAGTGATATTATAGCAAATTTATAGTTTCCTAGTATTATGTCAATTTGTGAGATTTTATTGGTGCCCCATTACATTTGGACAAACATATTTATAGAAATATGTTTACGAAACCACGTTTCGACAACTTGGTTTGCATAAACTTTATTTCAGTTTCGTGTTTCCTAAGCATTATGATTACAAATATCTTAATACAACTTTGGAATTAGATATATGATCTGCATGTCCTACAACCACCATGAATTTAAAATTCATTTACAAAATAATGACATTAATTAAAGACAAACCTGAACATACAGCATGTTAAAATGTTTTTACGACCACATAATGCTCACCAAATAAACAGAAATGAGAGTACCTTGATTTCAAGATTTGGCAGGCAAATTCCTCTACATTAGTTAATAAATGGAAAACCCACCCGACTTTGGTTAGTTTTAAAAATAAAATAGACATGGCTCATAATGATTGCTGTCGGTCTTATGAGGTGCCTAGGGGTTTGACTAATAGAAGTTCACCTTAATTCGTCAAAATCAAAATTACTGCTTTTATACTTAGTGCATTTTTAAGTGCCATGAACCCGAAGGTCTCACCCTTCATTTAATTACAATTAGCTATATTTATGAAATAAAAATGAGCGTATAATTTTCTTTCTAAATCTTAATCTAGTTATTAGCTTTGAAAACGCCAGACAGCAATTAATAACGCGGAATAAAAATAACATGTTGTCCGTCCTTAGACCTATACTTAACAAAGGAGGGAGTTAAGATTTGCAACGGTTTAAGTGGCTGTTTTGTCACCGTAGGATTAAATGCATTACTATTTTTTTTTTCAAACATTGTTTTAAATCTAACAACAAATTCAATCCAACATTTATGGAGATGGTAGAATGAAATTTCACTGTTTCGAAAGGGGCACTATTAAGAATAATTTGAGGAGGAAAACTTCAGAGATAAACAAAGACTGCAACATTAGATAATTTGTACATTGATGTGATCAAAAACAAGGAATGTAAAACGATGATATATGGTTTAGGTTTTAAAAAAAATTGTATGTGTCAGATATTTACTCGAGCATCATCTGAATTGTTTCAAAGCTAGAAAAACGATTATAAAAACTATGAAATTTGGAAAAAAAAATATACCTATAATAATAATAATAACCCATTTTACAGAAACTCACCCAAAAAATGACCAATTCCAACCATACACTATATATAGTGAAAGGTCTATGAAATAGTTAAAAGGGCCATTTAACAAGGTGATAAAACTAAGAAAAACCTCAGAAAAGTAACTCATTTAACAAACTAACATAATTGCAAAGTACACCCCTTCTAGGGGAAACAATTTGTTCCGCTTACACCACAGCTGTTGTTTTCTATAATTTTTAAAATTTGCCTTATATTCTGATAAAAAAACAAGTAATTATGGAAATAATTCATACAGATATTGACAGATTTTTTTGAATTAATACCTTATCTTTTTTTAAATCTTGAAATGGAAGGGGGGAAAAAATATTAAACTTCTACAAATGTGCTGCCAAAAAAAAACGTATGAAAAATTAAAAAACTTAGGTTAAAATATGAACGCGTTAACTCTAAAAATACATATCAAAATGGGTAGAATTTTCATTAAAATTTTGCATAATTGCATGCCTGGCACCCATCAAGCTCTCACTCGAGAATCACTCGAGCCCAACTTCAGTTCAACCCAAAAGCTAAAGTACTTTTACGAGCCAGAAAACGTTTCATAAAAGACTGTTTAATGTTTTAATTTTTCCGTGCTACTAAACACCGGATCATAAACTTAACGCTAATGAAACTAAACGATTTCCTAAACCTGGATTTCATACATGTTTACTGCTTTCTTTCGCAGAAAAAAAAAAGCCAAAAAAACTCTCACATAGTATTATTTCACGGCGCTAACGAGCCTAAAAACCCTGACACCCGAGGAATCTTCACACCTCATTATTCCCAACTAATTATCTCAATTACTCGCCTAATCTACGTGCAAAAACAACAGTAAATTTCAATTTCCAGCTTCTTAGTACGCAAGAAATCCACGAGTTATGGCGCTGGACAGCTCCTTACTTTCTCCCGTGCAGCGTTAATAAGGTCAGAGGCGGAATGCCCAGAAGACAAAGAAAAATGAAGACGTACTCTATACTTAAGCAAATAATAGCTTAATGCTCCAAAGAGGATATGATTAGCGAAGGAGTTCCCAGTACAGGAAATAAGCTGCAATCAGCCAACTCATAAATCAGGTAAAAGGTACTGATTTAACCAGTCAACGGTTCAGAATGGGAGAGTCTTTAACATCGTAAACTATACGCCATAATCATGCGGTTGGGGACGTTCGGACGCCAGCAGGACCCTCCAAAACTATGCCCAAAAATAAGAATGTTTTTTTTTTTTTACAAAAAACACGCCAAACACAAAAAGCTTGTTTCTGTTAGAAAGCCACAACAGACGCGGGGGTCAAACTGGTTTAGTCTTCCTCGCCAGTTTCAGCATTTTAAACTAGATTTAGTAATAGAATCACTCGTAGCACGACCTTATAATGCAGTATACTATGGAAAATGGTTATTGAACATACCCCATCCCAGCGCCATCTATGATGCTTTATACTCAACTGATAGGTCGCTCGGTTCTTTTCTAAAATCACAGGCATATGGGGCCATTCAAAAATTATGTCACACCTAAGGGGTGGGTTGTTTGTTTTTTGTGACAATTGTGACCAAGGGGTAGGGGGTGGTTCGGTAATGTGACATCACAACATCAAAATTTATTTCAAACGGTAAAGAATATGCGGTAATTTTTTTTTTTAACATTTGAAATTTTGAACAGCAGTCGGGAAAAAAGATTTGGGTCCTGTTTAAAATTAAGTTTTTTTAATATTTTTAAGTATTTTAACAAATAAAATTATAAAAGAATATAGAATTATTAAAAAAATAATTTGGTGGGGGATAATCGACGAGTTGTGACATCATTATGGATGGGGTGTTTAAAAAGAGGCAAAAAAGTGTTGCATAATTTATGGATCACCCCTATGATACTTCTCTTCAATGTATACAGTAGAACCTGTCTAAATGCATACGCTTGGGAGCGTTGAAAAATAGGCATTTAGACAGGTTCTACTGTATCATCAAATTGTTACGTTTATCAGGAATGATGGACAATTGTGATAACCATCCAAAACTTAAAAACCCTGCATTTCGTATATTCTTTTAAAACAAAATCGCTGGAATTTAAGCAGTACAGAAGTTTGGAAACACAAAATGGGGGTAAAACTGGTTTAGTCTTCCTAGACAGTTTCATAACTTTAAACTAGATATAGCAATAGAATCACTTGTATCACGACCTTATAATGTAGTGCTATGGAAAATGGTTATTCAACATACTCTATGGAATATCCCAGCGCCATCTATGATGCTTTCTACACAACTGATAGGCAACCCATTAAGCTTTTCTAAAGTCAAGGGTGTATGATATTTCTCTTCAATGTATCATCAAATCAGGAATAATGGACAAATGTGATGACCATCCAAAGCTGGCAAAACCCTGCATTTTGTATTTTTTTTTTATAACAAAACCGCTGGAATTTAAGCAGCACAGAAGTTTGGAAACACAAAACACTTAATGAAACATTCCTTTGCTTAATAGTATAAATTGCGTGACACGTTATAACCAAAATTACAACAACAACAAAAATGTAGGCTGCACAAACTTCAAAAAGCACGTTTTTATAATGTTTCTTTATGTTTAAAGCAAAATACTATCCGTGTAAAAAACAAAGTATTTACCACATGGCTACGTCTTAAGTTAACCCATAAAACAGACTTTAAGTTTCAAGAAGTGTAATGTAAAAATAACAATTGCAATTTGGAAAGTACCAAGTCGGGAAAAACGTTCAATTAAATTTTCGAGTGAAAACCGAGAAACTCTTTAATTGGACGTGGCTATGGAGCTGTTAGAACGCAAACTATATATATGCGTGTGTATGTGTGTTAAAAAACGCCCAAGTAAACCATTTGCATTAACTACACCGAAATATATAGTGCACCGTGTCAAAGGGCGAAATTTCTGTTCACATCAGCTTAAACCTAAATCAAATTACCTTCGCCATAATGCTCTCCCGTTAATTCTCCAGAGGGGTTTGTTTCATGCTAATATTTCTAAATTAGGTTAGGGATGCCCTGCTTGCAAACCCTGCACGACACGCGGAAGTCAAGGGAGCAATAATTCAGGTGTTTAGCATATTTTTAACAAAATTTAGCAATAAATCAGCAGACTCGCTGGCATCCATTTAGGCTGGTGACCGTTTGATTTACGAAATTAATTGCATTTTGAATAAACTATCAAACTCAACACAACTGGTTTGACACGATACGAGATTAGTTTATGAACTCAACTGTGGCCCTCCACGAATTCTCCCTGACTAAGGGGGGCCACTGGGTTACTTCGGATTAGTTTCCCCAAGATTTCGCATTAAAACTAGAAATGATATATTGTATAGCAACTGTGCATGAGAACCCGACAAAGTACATGTAGGTAAAATTCAATATCGTGTCATGTCTTCCAGAAAATACTATATTATAGCGAATTGACTTTCAAATGGGTGCTAATTAATCAGAACCTAACATACATTGTCTGAAAAACCTGAAAAACCTATATGGCTTTCACTACGCCCGAACATGGTAGAAAAATTAAGAATTGTTGAATTACGAGCGTGATAAGTTAAAGACTATAGAATTCTTGATTTATTTGCCAACTGTTTTGACTTATGATCAAAAATGGCACCGTTTTTAATGACAGATTTAACACAAAGTCACATATGGGTTAAATGGGGAAAAACAAAACAGAATAAATACCGTTAATGTTTTGATATTCTTAGTGAATTTTCTGATTTAGCGGTCTTAGATTTTACAAAATTATTTGGAATGATTCAACAAATCTGTGTACATGGTCAAACAACAATTCTCGATCCACCTAATGAAAATCTGTTCGAAACTATTCATGGAATTTGTAGATGTTTCATTCTAAAAATTACATGATAATATATAAAAAAAACATTAATTTTGTCAGACTTCAGCACTTTGATTCGTATCTGGGGGTTTATATTAACAAAAATGATGTCCATGCAAGTTGCTACTGACGTAAGAGCATTCTCCTGAAATGATTGGGTAGACCCCCTTTTACCATATGGCATTTATTTGTTGACTGAAGGGTACTGAGTTGAATTGAATTGAGCATCAATTTAAACATGATCTCAATTATTAATTATGAAATTTCATACTCTGCATAAAAGAAAGAATATGTTTCTATACAACAGATCCGTATATACATCATACTAATCCATCGACAAAATTAAGTCGTCAGGCCATTTTTATTATAAAACAAATTAAAACATTATAAGCTTAGTTCATATTATATAGATAATGATTCATGAACAACTTTATTCCCATTGGCTCATACAAAATAATGAAACATCCACACGAGGACATGGTGTAATGAACTTTTCAACTTTGTTCACTGGTTCACCACTTTGAACCGATGTTATTTATCATGTAAAAATTATCTTGTAAAGTAATTTTATAATCTAATAAAATATTTTTAATATATCATAATCGACTATTGTAAAGCAAAATGAGGGTCTAATAACAGCTTATAATAGAGCTAATCATGTATGCTAACAAAATTACTGCAATTACAAGCCCTACAACATGCTGGCCACATGAGCAGTAGGCGAGGTATGAACCCCAAAAAAAGGCTGATTTATATTTAACTAGATTTCATTGCAAAAATATTGTTTAAAAAAACAAAACAATTTGGAGTCAGCTATGGTGGTAGCGCTAAACTAACGCATTTAAGTTCATGATAGTAATCAAAAAACTATAAAACCGGGCGTGAGAACCACCAAGGACAGAGAAGATAGCCAACAAAATCCAATTTGTCACAATTTGATGGTTGACAGCTTCCATATTTACGCTTTGGACAGAAAAAAAAAGAAGTCAAGTTTCATTCATAAAAGCAGAAGAAATCTCCAGTGAAACTCATCTCCCGTGAAAATAAAAAAAATTACCAAATTTCATTGCCCAGACATAAAAAAAGCCATCCCATAACGCCTCATCATCTACTTAACTAAAACAAATACTAGTTTTTGTAGTCGTATTTTTTGTTACCCATTCTCGGCGGTGGGGGAGTGGTGTGGTACCTCAACATAGTATTTTTCTTTATCACTGACCACATACCAAAAAATCCAATGATAACGAATGTATAATTTGGTGACACAGGTCGCCAACACCGAAAGTATGGGAACGAAATGCAAACAGGCGTGTCCAGGCGCAGTTGCAAAAGCAATTTCGGTTACGACAGACTACATCATAAAACGCAATTTTGTCCCGTAATTTGTTTTTGCTCGTTTTCGAGTCCAACCTGCAATTACTCATACCTATTAGGTCCGCGTAACACAAATTAGATTCATAATCTGCTCTTGCTTAAGCCATTTTTCGCTCCATTTTCAGACCACCTCATCACTCCTTCTGACCTCAACACGGGGCACTGAATGTGGGTGGTTTGGCTTTTAAAACTCATTCACTAATAATAATATAGAAAAAAATAACAGACTCGATGATATTATAATCCTCCGTGTCTTATATACAAGATGGTTCTCAAGACCACCTAGGTATCAGCGCTGTTTAGTGAGACTTGGAAACGAAAAACCTGAAAATCTGTCACACAAATTAGCTCTAGGAATAAGTACACTATACTCAAATTAGGGCAAGGATATTAATGCGAGACATGCCGTCTCAAAGTCCTGGAAAACTAAAGAAAATCTTAATCGAACAAAGTTGTCATGGTTAAACACCAGAGTATAAGTACTCATGAGGAGTACTGATTACGATTACAGTGGAATCATACACTTTTAGTATGAGTAGAGTACATGCAATCAGCAGTCATATGAAATGAGTAATAAAACTCATTATGGATGATAATATACAGTATATAATGGTATACGCTAGAAATTGCATCTATGTTTATGTATAGCCAATAAAATATCTATCATATTTTCATGAAATATCGCGTTTTTACTCTTAACAAAAACTAAGATTTGTCTTATTTATTTTCTAATTTTATTAACAAAATATTAATTTCCAACAAAATTATTGCAAAATCAGCTTCAAATGGACATACACGAATAAGAATACTTACAATAGTTCGTTCCCTTACTAGTTATTTGAAATTTTACCTAGGAGTAATTTTAAAAAACTACAGAAAAGTAATACTAATTTTGCAAATGCAAACGTCAAGGATGCATGGCAGTTTTTTGTGTGTGTTGCAAACCAGAGCACAAAATGCTTATTTCACCTTAGGCAAGAAACAAAATAGGCTAATAATCTCCACTAATTGCCTAAATAAATGTCTACATACAGCTTCAGGCAAGTTCTAAAATTAGTGGGTTTACTCCTTCACAAGGGTGTACCAGTCATCAACTACAAACTCGCAATACTCTAATAAGGTTCACGGGGCATTAACTATGGGAAATTTATGAAAAACATACTAAATAGATTTGTTAACCGCCACAACTTCAGGTATGTCACCTCGTGAGGAGATAGCAAAAAAAATGTATTTTCAGAGCATATACATAGGACGCAAGATGCGCCCTCAGTTTAACCCCATCAAAAGACCTATACCACTTGCCTAAACAATCTCAACACCTCACCAAATCTGAGTGGAAGCGTATATAAATGTAATTATTTCAGGAAATGATACATTTAAAAGTTGAATAAATATACGTTTGACTGTAAATGGTGACTACTCGTTCACAACCGGCTTCCCATAAGGTGGTAAAATGAAAGGTATAATTTCAGTGAGAGAATTCTTCATAATTGCAACAATGTATACTACAGTGCATATTAAATGTAAAATTAGCCGTATATTAAAGCCGGCACATTTAGAATGACCATTGGACGAGAGAATCCACGAGTTTAATTTCATGCCATTAACTACTTCTTCAAGGGTGAAAACATTACAAAATTCACTGTTCACACTTTCGCTAACGTGTAAATAAAGGCAAAGGGGGTAAAAAAAAGTGTCGGATTTCTAACTTTCAGGATGTACGAGGAAAAAATAAGCCAAATAAACACAGTCAAATCGTCTTTAATTGGAAGCATTATTATGCAAAATACGCTTTGTTCTGTCCAAAGGAAGCACGATGTTGCTGCTATTAAAAACCTAGCGTGTGGATAAGGTGATTTTAGTTAAACAGAACGTGTCAGAACATTACTTTCCCTCAAGTCTGGAAGATTAGGGAATCCAAGAATTTTTACAAATTTCAAACCGAATCGGCAAAATAATAAAAGGGAAATTACACGTTTGCATTATAAGTGTGATTTTCTGCATTAAATTTAAGTGCGAATTTTCTTAGGTTAAAAGTGCGATTTTTGGTACAAACGGAATTTTTCTATTTCAGAGATGGATTTTTCCTGCATTAAATAAGCAATTTTTCTTAGGTACAATATACTTTTTTTTGGAGTAAAAATGCGATTCTTCTGTTTTAAAAATGCAATTATTTTGCATTAAAAGTACAATTTTTCTAAGGTAAAAATGCGATTTTCAAGATAAAAACGCAATTTTTCTGCATCAAACATGCAATTTGACCTGGGCCAATTCTCGGTTCTGCCGGGTACTGCATAATACTGGCGATCCTAAATACATAGCCAAAATAATCTACCCCAAGAGTCTCCATGGACCTTATCCCCCAAAAAATGTGATGCCATATTATGGCCTTGCAATGTTGGGTATAAAGTGCTCGGGTATTTGAGTATAATTACTCGTACTCGTCTACTCTTTGGTTTTTTTGCCCAAGTATCGAGTGTGAATTTCATATTTCTAGTTATGTTTTACGATTCATTTAAACTACACAGACTGGCCTGTTAATCAGTTTTATTACCTTAAAAAAGCATATAAAATCAAAAATCACACGGGAACGATATTTTTTTCCACTGACATTGAAGAGTTTCGCTAAACAATAACAGATTTAGGTAAATGCACCTTGAAAACTAACTTGCAATATCCCCGATCTAATTGATACATGATGTCGATGTGATTACACACACCATGCAGTTATGCGCTCGTTACATTAACGTTCAGTGAAATTCCTTTTCATGAAAACTCTTCAGTGTCAGTGGAAAAAGAAAACATCACTCCCATTTCGCGAATTGTTTTTTCCCAGATTTTTTTTTGAAGCATTTTACACGCGCCTGGCACAGAACCGTTCGTTTTTCCATCCGCTTTGACTACGAAGTTCTGAACTGGGATGGAACTTACACGTAACTGATCTGTGTAAATACACCTAAATCAGACCTTATCGATTCGTAAAAGTATATTAACATAAATTATATATATTAGCTTTTGATTTGCCAATTAGCACAAGCGCAATTGTGCTCTGATATCTTTGCGAATGTATAAAATAATTCAACTTGGATAAAATTAGCATGGCTACTTTTGGTCAGACAAAAACCGATCAATCAGAGCCCAAGTTAGGCTTTTTTTATTTAAATGACCAACATGTCAAATTTTAGTAACTTTCAGCATTTTGCTACCAGCGAAGGCCTGGAAACTGACAATTCCGATGTCCACATCTCTAAATAATGATGCACGAAGGCTAATTTAATGGTAGAAATTGTTATACTATGCAGAGTTTTGTTATTCAACATATTGTGCAAAATCTGTAGTTTGCCCTAGGACACCGCATAATGTATCAATATTATGACCACAGATTGTTTGATGTATGATGTATGAAGATACCGCAATTAAAAAATGAAAAAAAAAATAAGCAGAACTTTCACAATTATGTGACTATCATCAAGACCAAATAACCTATCCAGCTATGATTTTCATGTTCACATGGTTCAAGGGCCCTCCTCGAAAGTTTTCACAAACTAATCATGAGTTGGAGTTATTACGAAAGGATACATTACATCTCCAGATAGATACATCCCAATCTCAGAAAAGATAATCATTTCAAAATCCTGGAATTGGCAGAGAATTATCACCCTTAGATACAGCTTTTTTGAAATTATAGAAATTATAAATGATTGGAAGATTAATGATTATAGGAAGTTCCGTGATAGCCAAATGAACACCTAGGACGCGGCAATGCGCTTAAAGAGATCATCACAGGGAGAGGAAAAAAACCAAAAAAAAAACTAAAACTAATGGCCATACAATAAAAAAAATATAAAAAATAGCAGAGCTCTACTAAATGAATAGAAATCCTAGGTACAAAATGGTCAACGTTAGTAAGTTAAGCTGTAAATCACGAGCTTCCACATGCTAATTAAGACATCATTGTGCTACGCTCAAACGCAAAAGGAAATTGTACGTTTTGCCACCCCTTTTTCGCGTCAAACCCATTTTTGCCAATTACAGCCTTACACCTATATATTGTTACTTGCCTTTTTCAGCCAAATAGTAGTTGTCGTGCCCAGTCTATATTTTTTTAATATAGTTGCTTTTAATGCTGTCAAGGGATGTGCAGAAGGCCAGCCCTCCTACGAACACCCCGATCCATGTAATTTAGTAGCCATTTTCATAATTTTACACCTTCATTGCGCGAATTAACGAGCCAAGGTGCCAATTGCAAATTCCTAAACAAGGACTGTTTAATAGCCAAACCGCGATGCGCTAATTTTCTTATCACGCCATGAATTACAACTAGGATTAACCAAGTTCAATCTCCTCGAACAAGGACTCTGGATGAAATAAAATCTACCCAACTTTCACACACCTATTACAGTCACAAATTATGATTTAGGTGGAACTCGGTGGCAGAGAACTATCCCAGCAAGGTCCTCAGCTACAATTGCGGAAATCCAAATGACTTAACCTGAATTTTGCGCAAATTTATCAAATGCCAGATAGGTAAAACATTAGCATAAAGATTTTCTGCCAGTGGGGTAAACATTCTGCCGTGTACAGGGCAAATTTATGCGTGGGTCAATGCCATTAAATTATCGTTGAAATAATTAACCCTTCCTGGCCTTCCAAGAACACTAATTGGGTTTTCAAATGCAGAGTATAAACCTATTGCCTTTATAGTGCAAGAACTATAAGACTATGAGGCTAGGATTTCCCTCTTTTATAAGAATCCTTGAAATGGTTGTTGAAAATATGGAGAAAGTGGACTTTTCAAAGTAAAAAAAATTAGGAAAATGCAGTGATTGCCCCAGAGGATTTAGAAGAACTATCCTATTAAAAAACTTAAGCATTGGAAGCAATAACTTTTAAGATTGCAAGATTCCAGAAATGCCCAGTTTGAAAAATTTACATAGGATGGTTGAGTGGTTAAGTTTAGAGGCCCAAAGACTACTACGGTCATGGAGGGCCCAGACAATGTCGGGGATATATCTCCATATCTAGCATGCACACAAGTCATTAGAAAGAAAAAGTAGTAGACTAAGGAGAGGAAGGAGAACAGTCGCAGCCGATTTTTAGAGGAACTACCCTGGCATTTGCCTGGAAACAACTGTGGAAAACGCGAAAGACACAGTATGATCATTTAACGAGCAATTAAAAAGGACAGTGCATGTTGAGTTGTGCCATCTTTTGGATAGTAACAAAACTATTGCAAGTATACAGTACAAAGTCTACCCAAATCCTTTATACTTCAGGATGTGGGGGCATCCTCCTGAAGAAGCTCCTGGAAATTCCCTCCAATGGAATTTGATCCCTCTACACGTCTATGTTTTTGTTTTTGTTGTTATTTAATTATTTATTGATCCTGTATGCACCCTGTACAGAACCTTATGCTCCTTATGTTTGTAATCATTGTACTTTGGGTAATTTACCCCCCTGCCACATGGCACTTTTGTGCTGACTGTAGGGTAATAAATTGAAATTGAAATTGAATAGTAAAGTTGACTTTTGAAACAATATTCGGGAACTATTGGAGATGTGTCTTCCAATAATAGTCACAGTATAAATTCAGAACATAGGACTGAATTGCCAAAACACTTGTTACATGAATCCTTTATTAAATGTTTATTTTTAAAAACCATCTGCTACTTTATACACTACCATAAATACACAAAATGTGTTTGTTGTATAAATGTTTTCAGACATTTCATGTTGAACATGCCACAATGATTTACAATGCCTCACGATAATAATAAACCCATGTGTTGTTTTTGGTATATTACCAATAGCATGATAGCAAAAACTTCAAAACTTTCAAGAGTAAGCGTGCATTCTTAAATACACGAGTACATTCAAGGTTCAATTCTAATAATTTTAATTCTCATAATCTGGTGCATGCAACCTTTTCTAATATTATTTCAAATTATTTGGTGCATGCAACTTAATACTAATTATTATAATAATCGATTTCTGTACATGCAATTAAATAATTTTTGTCTTACCTTTTTCCTCAGGCTTCAGTGATTTGGCTGCCTTTTCTGGATCGAAAATATGCTGGTAGAAACACAACTGAACCCAGAGGTCTTTGTCAGTATACTATAAAAAAGTCAACATGAGTACTACGACAAATTTGTTAAGAAATTGTGAAAGTTGCGCAAAAAAAGTGACTAATGCAGAAAAAATACAATGCTCTTCAAATTAATCAGATTTGATAGCATTAAAGGTATGTATGTAAACACATTTTTTGAGTTATCGCTAAATTTACTGTCAATTAAATGTCTAACCTCTCTGTGAAGATTTCCTTTTCCACAACTATTACAGATTGGATGACCTCTTATAAAACGAATAGGCAACTTCTGTGTTCTAGCTTGACAAATTGGATCATCACAACACAGCCAACCCTGCAGAAAAAAATCATGGTAAGTTACATAGCAGCTAGGTCTAACACCACATTTAAATTATTTTGATTTCATAAAATAATAAATATCATTAAATTTGATAATAAAAACAATGCAGACCTGATAATACTTGTGTACTAAGCGTCTGATATCTCTTGTTAGTTGATTACAGAGCATCCCTATGTGAAAGGAAAAACTTGAATGGCAGGTTGGATTCGGACAACATTTTAGGACACACTGCCGTTCCACGCCCTATAAAATTGAACACGGGCATTTTATAAGCAGGGGAAATTTAAATAGGAAGCATAGCAAATGCAAACAATAAAACTGCAACGTTAAAGAGAACAAAAACTACGAACCTCCCCACGAAACGGTCCATCCACGACAAGTTCCTGTCCGCATCCAGCTTCTGGGCAACAAAATTTGAATGGTTCGCATTTCTCAAACATGGTCTTTGTAGAATAAAGGCCGCCACCACTACCTAACATGGCATCAACTTCGTTATCACGAGCATTGCTAGAGCTGTGGGAGTGGTATCTCGTAGGGTCTAATCCTAAGCATTCCGCAATGCCAGCAGCATCCATGCCTTCAATTGGATCGCATAACCTGGATACGACTGGATGAATTTGCTGGCCCAAATAATACTGTTTGTCTAAAAAGTGACAAAGTAAATAATCTTTTCAACAGTTCTATCATTTGATGAAACTTTTAGAAAACGAATCATGCAGCACAAATTCTTACCAATTTTTAGATTATTTGCCTTCATTTCACTTAAATGATAAGCTCTCTGAGTAGCAGGCAAATTACTTCCATCATCACAAATGACGTATGAAACCGTGTCACCTTGCTTTATTTTTTTCCCTCCCTTGGAATTCAACCGAATGGCTACGTTGACGTGAGGGAGGGATGCCTTGTCCGGATAATCTTCTGGATTTTTTGTTAGTTGCTAAAGCAAATACAATATGGTGTTTATATTGCAAGCGGTCCAAGTATTTCCAAAAATCATCACTTTATGTAGGACATTTCAATAAAATATCCCCACTGCAAACATAAACCATGGAATTTTAACTTACTTTAGTAATAGTCATTTTATTGAGATGAATTTTATCCTCCATAATTTCCGCTTTTAAGGTGCATAAGTATGACTGAATGTTATCAAGGATTTCGTCTCTAGCTTTACTTGACAATATTTCATGGATGACAAACCTTAGAAGAAAATATAATCATGTCAATTGGGGAATACAGTTTTCCAAACTTTAGCCATGAACACGACTTCGTAAAAGCAATAACTGGCACATATTCATAATTTGTTACCTTCCAGCATCACATGCCAAGTCTGACCAATCTCTTCTGACTATATCCACTCCTTTGATTTCTTCAGATGTAACCAATTCTCCATTTGGCATCTTTTGAATAGTAAGTGCAGCATACTTTTTCTTTTTTAAAAGCAGCAAACATTTGAAAACGCCGTCGATTTCAATCTCCAGATGTCGATACAATTTGTTAATTTCTGACTTTAACTGTAAAATAGGGTAATCGGTATGTTTTAGTTTTGCTGTTATACTGTGGTTGCTGAGACAATTTAAAACTTATGAGCATAATTTATTAGATCTGAAATGAGTCCCAATTGCATTTAATGTGCGATTACTCACAAGCATTGTGCCATAACTGATCAAATCTTACCTTATTTCCAATTATCAAAACTTGATCTAAATCAGTTGAATTCGAATTGATCATCAAAGAATCCGTGTCACCATAAACCACATCAAGATTAATCTAAATATAAAAATGCAAAATAAGTGCCCATTTGTATGTAAATCTATCTAAATGTTCTATTATATAAAGTTCAGATAAAAATTAAAACTTTTCAATCAAAACTATGCAATAAATTACTAGAATCTACAATAGAGTGAATAATACAATCAGTCATGCAACTACATTGTAAATGATCATGGCCGAAGTCGAAAGAATAGATTTCTTAACAGATTTTACCTTTTGAACCAAATCTTTTGTTTGCAACAGAATATCTCTTCCTTTCGATGTGATGAATGCAGCTAGAGGTTTTGCATAAAACCGAGAATTTGTGAAGCCTAGACATCCATACATACTATTTGCTGTCAGCTTCAAGGCTTTTTGCCTAATGTCGTACTACAAATAATAAATATATTTGTTGTCAAATCTTAGTCAACCATTGTTGTCTACAAAAAGGCCCACTGAACTTCGTTAATAAAAGAAGTGGAAGGAAAGCCATGTAGCACACCTGAATTGCAAGATCCGAGCTTAATTTGGGTGCTTTCATAAGTTGTTTGACTTGACGACGGCTCTCCACCAGTTTACGGATTTCAGTGGGAAGAATACCCGGAGGCAAACTACCATCTGGTGTAACAATTTCCAAATCATCATTCTAAAAACAAAGCAGTGCATATGCCAAAAAATTATAAGACTTGGCTATACTATAATGTAAAAATTTGTAAAAATAAACAGTAGGAAAAAAAAATACTACCTCAGCAGAAGGTTTAACTCTGGGAATGGTTGTGAAGCAGACATTATATTCCTGGATAATAGATGGATACAGACTGTTGAAATCCATCAGCAGAATATACTTGTCGTAAAAGCCTAGAGTACAAGATTGCTTATAATGGTCAACACAGCAATTGCGGGACACAAATACTTACACAAAACTGCAGGAACAATATACCTACCTCTTTTAGGTTCCAAAACAAGACCTCCAGAATATGCAGCCTTTTTGCGCCGGCTCTGAGTCTTTTTGGAATCCACGATATCACCTTCTTCAAGATCATTGTTGGCAGCAGCCGTTGTCGTCGGTTTGCCAAATCGCTTATCAGGTACGATGTAATCTTTTTCAGCAAAAGCATGAAGTAACAAGTATTCGTTTCGTTCGGAACGTCCTCCTAACAACGTACGGGACTATATTGAAAAATGTAAGAACAGTATTAACTTTTATTATCTTTCATGCCAAAATCTGACACGCATGGCACATACCATAATATTTCCTGCAATATTTGTGATCTGAAGAGCGAGCGGAAGTGCGTTTATTTCGTAAATGATTTGCAAACTATAACTGACATCTAAAAGACTCCATTCAATGAGCTTTAGAAGTTGTTGCGATGAACTACGAAAATTCAATAAATACATATAGAATGAGCGAACCAAAACGAATAGTACGCTATAAAGTTTCTAAACAAAATTCAAACAAAACTTACTTGAACGACGAACTGACATCAAGTTCAATTCTTTCTTTTTTCAAGACTAACTTTGTCAGTTCGGACAGATCATAGCTTTTGCTTCGTAACAACTCTTTAGCCATGACCTTGATGTCACAAAGCAAGCGCCCACAAGTAATGCCACTAATTCTGCCCCCAAACTAAAGGACAAATGGTTTTAATTAACAAACAGAAAGGCTGGTCAAGCAGAAAAATCATATTTTCATTAAGTAGTAATATTGTCACAATAAACTTACACTGGCTTTGGGCATGACAGAGCGACGAAGCCTTCCGATGCGAGACCAATTGGGAATTTTGTTAACTTGAAGGCGGTGTAGCAATACATCCATATCAAAATAAGTAATATCATGACCCTATACGATAAAAACGACATTGCTGTTTAAACATGGACAAATTCATTTTGAGAACATTTGGTCATTAAGTACACAACATTTCAAGATTCTGATTCATGAAATCAGATTTATTGTACTACGAGGGTATAGGAAAAATATTGTCATATATTTTCTGGATTAATTAAAACATTCAACTTTTCTAATTGTATCTTACCACAATGATGTCTGGGTCAATTGTCTGTATTCTGGCCATAAGGTAACCAAGTAGCGCTCTCTCCGACTCCGTGCGTTCTACTTTATAGCGTTTCTAATTTTTAAGAAATTGCACCGTATTACAAAACATGAAAATACACTTTCAACCAAAATTCATTAAAATTACAACATACCTGTTTGACGAGTTGATCTTTTAAGTCAAATGGGAAAATGGAATCGCTGGGTCTGGTCACTCCTGTTTTAAAAGTAAGCAGGTTTTTTTTTTTTTTTTTATAAAAAAAAAGGTATTTTCAAAGCATGTTTAAGAATTTATGAGAAATGTATACTGACCACAAAAATGTTCTTGGAAAGGTTGATCTGGGGCTGATTTATCCAGAAAAAAGTTATTGTGGGTGAGACACGAAACTGTTACAATCTAAAACGATGGCTTAATATCAGCAAAGACCTTTTTACTATTTCCAAATCGCCATTATCCTTAAACTACTTACTTCATTTTCATGTGTTTTTGAGTTGATGATTGTTTTCAGCCCAAACGCCATTATTACCAACGGAGGAATGGAGTCCTTCTTGATCACACTTACATTTGTAGACTTACTAGTAACAGCCTTAAATAATAATGAAACGAATAGTAAGTAATACAAATTCTTAACAAATGAATAACTGTGGCTATGCAATCAAAAGATTCTCACCTCCACTTTGCACCAGCTAAGAGATGGGCTACTTGGTAAAGGGTCCTTTATCTCCAACCAACATGGTCCTTTTATACGCTGATCTATTAAAAGTTGTTCAAGGCTGGACGTGTTTGTTCCAAAAATATGACTAAATGTTTCTCCACATAGATCAGCAGGTAGGGGCTTATCTTGAGCCTATAGGCAATAAAGCAAACTCGTATTTTGTCCAATTTATGAATAGACTTTGACAATTATAAAGAACATACCGAATACCTCGCCTCGAGGTATTCTGCCTCTTCGGGAACGTCCAATTTTTCAAAACAATACTTCTTTGTTACTTTCCGGCATCGGAACTTCATTATTTTAAACTTGTTAGTTAAAAGATTATTAAATTCTTCGTGGACGTCCTTGAAACAAACTGTTTGTTCAGTGTTTTCGTTAGTCCTTAAATTCTGTCTCTGTGTTTTAATAAATTAAAACTTACATTGAAAATCAAAGCATCAAAATATACCAGAGAAATCAAGGCTATGAATAGCAAACTTACGTTTTCTCGGGGAAGAACGAAAACCTTCCTTTCAATATTTCGCACCACGACACAGCAACTGACAAATACCTTTGCGCTCTCAACCCACACCTTTCCAAATAAGTACACCACACCTGCAAACAGAATAATTCTCATTTGAGCACGTTTAAGGATTTTAATATGAAGCAATTACTCCAATTTGAAAATTTAAATATTTTGCTTTGGGGGAATTATCAACTTTCCCTACCTGGATGCTTGAAATAGTCTTCATAGGCGTCGAGCCAATACAGCCTCAGCACAACCTCTCCATTTTCGTTTGTTTCCAAAGGCAATTTACTGGCATCCAAATGAACACTGCTTTGCTTTTGAGTCACAGATGCTGAATCGTCTTCGATGACTGAACTTTTGCCACAAATCTCATCCCAATTGTCGGTAAACATATTTTCGGGTATTTCCATATCTTCATCCTCTTCATTTTTTACTTCAGCTTTTCTTTCCACCAGTTTAGGCTCCTCCTTTGTATTAGCTTGTTGGCTCGAGTCATCGATGCAATTCATTAATGCATCATCATCATCATCATTCATAGCAAATGGATCGCTGAAATCGTCTGATATCGTTTGGCTATCCATCAAAACTGTATTTTTCTCTGCACTATTTTGTGATAATTTGCCGTCTCCGGAGATTATCGAGCTTTCATTGTCGTAAGTCATTAAGCGTGGTCTGAGTTTTTTAACAGAAGCAACTCTTGTTGGAGTTTGAGAATTTGAAACCGGTGTACTATTATTGGTTGAACTACAAAGAAGTACATAAATAAATTAAAAATCATTGTAAAAAGCCTGCTATAAACTGGCAACAATGTAAAAAAAACATTGCATTTTCAATTTATGTCAAAAAAAATTTTTATAAAACCTGGATGGAGCGATTCACTCGAGAAAACTATTTACTTAATTGCAGTTATTTCCTATCTGCTTATTTATTCATAGAGAATAACAAACAATTTGCTTACCTATTGGAAGAGAATGAAGGCCTTGCAGATGATTTTTTCTTTAAAACTGTTGGTTTTATCATTGGCGAGTTAGCTGTGTCCTTTTGCAAATCTTGCAAAATGTCACCAAGCAGATTATCGTCTTCCAACTTAATATCTTTCTGAATTTCACATAAAATTAAAACATTCACATAACAAACCTAGTAACACATAACCAAATTATGCATAGTTATTTGAAAGAAATATATCTTACGTCAACTTTTTTCTTAATCGGCATAGAGGAAAACATGCTTTTTAGATCTTTATTTTTAGTCTGGCCAGCAACATTGCCAACACTGGATTTAGCACCATGTTTGTCCTTTAATTCTTGCTTTTGACGCTTCGACTTAATCGTAGTATCTTCGTTATTGATATACTCATCATCAAAGATTTCGCGTCCATCCTCGACATAACCTTGTCCATCTGTGGCACACATTTTTTTTTAAAAAATGTTAATAGGGGAAATACACAATCCTAACAACATCACATTTAATTACATACCATCATCGATGATCCAGTCGTCATCTTGCCTATCACGGACCATTTTTGAATATTCTCTTTCATCCACATCATCCCATACCGCAGTGACATCCGATACCTGGTATTTTAAATAAGATGGATTAAAAAATCACTTAACAGGTAGTTACTGTCACGACATAAAATGAATTTATTTTTTAGCTTCTTACCTCATATTTATTCTTACTTCCTTTTAGACCTTTCAACTTATCCAAAGCTGCCAAACGTCCTTTCTTATCCACTTTCTGTCGACGAGATCGCCCACTACTACAACCTATTCGAAACAAACAATATAAAATTAAAATAAAGTAATACTTCAAAGTGTGTATCAAGAATGCCATTCAAAGTACTCTAGCTTCCTTTCTTTTATAGTATCTCAGGTAATTGTCATGTGTACGTAGCCTACTGAATTCCAGTAACTGCAGTGACAAACTGATTTTATTGACAACCAATGTTGTGACATTTCTCATCAAGGCAGTTGACACCACGCCTGGAATTTATATTTGTTATATGGTTGGGGTCATGAAACCGGGTTCACCATATTTTAGTGCAACATGCTATACATTACTGCACATCAGTTAACATTTTCCCAGAAGGAAATCTATTCCCAATCACGAGTTTTAAACTTACCCGCTCCATCTTGTGAATCCATTGAAGCTTCGTTGGTGTCTGTTTTTTTTTTCTTAAATTACTTTAAATCACGTATAAACACTAAACTTTAGAAACATTGCTTCAAGTTTTGCAAACAAAGCTGCACAGCACCTGGACCAACACGAAATGTTGATCACGTGACCCATATACATCAATTGGAAATGGCGAAGCAGAAATTTGGCGCGAAAAGGTACATGGTGCCAAGAAAGTGTTTATGCATTTTCAAAATGAAAAATTGAATAAGTTGTAAATTTCAAACAACTCAAATCTTTGCAAAACTAGATAAACCAAATAAAAAAACGTACAGATATAGAAGACATAATAATTTAATATTGTTGACGGTGTGTTGAAACACTTTTTTTTACACACTTTTAATGCATTGTTGTAATATCTGCTCGATTGTTTTCTTTCATCAAATTCTAAAATGATAGAAAATCAGTCAATTATAAATTTAACTTCCTTCAGCAAATACTAGTACAGTGTAGAAAGAAATTACAAATCTGTATAAATACTGGTGGAAAGATTTTTCTTTTGAAAAATTAATTGCAAAACCAAAGAACTTGCCCAAACATGGTAATTTTGTGTCTTGCAAAATAAATAAACGAGCCAATGTCACTTTAAAATATGTAAAAATAATTTAGAGCAACATCACGCTTGAACTGACGATTTAGAACGCTACTGCATAGTTAATTAAAAGTTCACGGTTCCAAATCCATAAATTGTACAAACCGCAAAAGTTACGAAAACCGCTATACTGCACCAAATAATAATATTGAATAAGGCATAAAAATCATTCGAATTAAATAATTATGATAAAAGCGATTGCTACGTGGAGATTACTCTGACATGCATTAGCGCAACTAGAAATCTTAGGTGGTTCATAAACTTTGGTTTTACTTTTGAAGATTGCTGTTTTGTCATAACAAGGCGTTTTTAAATTACTTGCTGTACGTTTTTCTTCACATAATGAATGATCTAGAATTTTCATAGTTTTCAGGAGATTCAGTGGACAAGTTAAAACCTGCCAAAAAAGATCTTTCATGGATCAAAAAACGCAAGCTTCCACCTTCCGTGATTGGGTTATTTTAGCTGAAACTAATTTAAATCGACTGGGTTTGTTGGACCTCACTTTTATAGATTTTCTGAGATCATAGACCCTATAAAATTGTGCCTTGTATCACTGGCATTTTTCTAGGTACAATATGCTCTGTCATTTACCACACACAAGGCTGAAATGGTTAATAAAAATCACAATCTCCGTCAGAACGTGGGAGAAATCATGCAACTAAATGTAAAAGGAATCCGATAACAAAAGACTCCCTAGGCATGCATACCACAGACCAGCATAGACAAAAATATTCTGTAACTGCGTATGAAATCTAGGATATAAAAAATGTGCAGCAAAATCCATCGATGATTTCTCTTACAAAACTGCAATTACATCGTATAAATAATATCGTTTCGCAAGAGCAGCGAAGGAATTTTTAAGCTCGGCCAAAACTCTGGTTTCATCTTCACGATTCAATTAGTCATTGACAAGAAAATCCCTACAAATTAATAAAAAACAAACTAAAATTTCCTTAAAAATCACTTTGGTTCTTGCTGATATGGCCCAGTACATAATCAAGCTCAAATTTTCGACTGGTAATCATGATTTAGCTAATGAAGAATGAATCATCGATAAACCTGCTGATTATGCATTGATTATCTTATTTACATGACTGTTATTGAATGAAAAATCCTAATTGATGTTGAGCGTTGGATTGGGTTAGGGCAGTCCTTCTAAAAAGTCTTTTCGATGATTCTGGAAAATGATGTAACAAACTTCACAGCAATTTCATGGGCTCTGCCCAAAGTTCTTTGTGTTGGGTTTGCATTCCGAAGAACAGTGATTTCCTTTTTAAATTATAATGGGGATTCCTCAATGATTCTTCGATGCATCTTTGGCTGCCATGATTAGTGGGTGAAGGCTCGCTAGCGGCTTGGCCAACTTCAAGAATGGATTCTGATAATTTAAAAACGGAAGAACATATCAGGAATAATGTGCTGCCTGTCTCCTAAGTGTTAATTTATTGAACACAAACGCTATGACCCCTTACCTTGAGCAACTCTGATGCTGACCCCCTCCTGTCAACATCCACTTCTAAACATCGGTCTAGAAAATCTTGAAAAATGGTAGACAATTTTTCCTTTTCTTTGATTTCCGGTTTGCCATTGGTGGCAATCAAGTACAATGCCTAAAACGGGGAAAAAAGGATCTTTAACCTCAGGCTGATGAAAAAAAAAATTTTAATTTAATCTTCTTATCTACTCACCCTTAGAGGGTTTTCGTTGAGATACGGAGGTTCCCCCTCAATCATTTCGATGGCCATGATACCTAAACTCCAGATATCAACTTTTGGACCATATTGCTTTCTCGTAACCACTTCAGGCGCCATCCAGTATGGGGTCCCCACCATGGTGGTTCGCTTGTTCTGTTCAGGGGATATTTGCGCACAAAAACCAAAATCGGCTGAAATAATACGGATTCGTCAACCCCGAGTTAGCAATTGTAATTTGATTTTATCTCATGCAGGAAATAGGAGAAATAAAAGACAATGGATGCATTCGTCGATGTCACACAATGCCGTTCTCTGTTAAAGTACAAACACCAGCCGGCTAAGCTGTCAGAATAATAACGAGGCATAACTTACTTAATTTCACACTTCCATCCAGTCCTAGAAGTATGTTATCACTTTTAATATCTCTGTGGATCACGTGATTAGAGTGTAAAAATTCCAAAGCTTGCAAAACTTCGCGGCAAACGGCAGCGATTTGCCCTTCGTCCATGCACGTTTCAGTGACGACATCCGTCAGTGAGCCACCAGCCAAGTATTCCATTACCACCTTCAGGTTATTATATTAGCCACATTAATTATGAAGTAAGGATCAAAATATAAGTTGTTAAAAAATACAAAATATAAACCTCTTACCCAAAGTTCCTCTCCGACTAAATAGCTGTCTAAATAGTTGACTACGTTGGGATGCTTATTCTCCCTCATGACTAGAATTTCGTTAATTATAAGTTCTTTTTTTGGTTGAGAAGACAAATTCATTTGCTTAATTGCAACTTCCATGCTCGTTGCAGACTCCACCGCAGTATAAACAGTGCCGGAAGCCCTGAGAGAAAGAAAACAATACAGCAAATTGCATACGCTCAACACCAAAATTATTAAAGAAAACCCACATTTCCTATTCCCTCCCATCTACGTTTCAATGCCTTCCATATTCAAAGTTGGTTGAACAATGACATAAAGCTTTTGTTGTTTTAAATCGGCAAGTATGACACTTACCCTTGACCAATTTTTTCCAACTTCGTATATTTTCGGTTTGGATCACCCACGCTGACAATGCTTCGTAATTTCTCTAAGATTTCTTCGTCTGACATCTTCTTCTTTTTCAATTTCGAATTGTTATTTTCTTTGTTTTTATCGATCGAGTTCGTTGCACCATTCATGGTAGCCAACAGTGGCGCAGGCTTGATAACCTCTTCCTCGATCGGTTTGGTATACTATAAAGTTCAAAAACGGTTACGTAAAATTAAACACTACTAAGCATCCATGCAATATAATTAAAGTGGAAATATTAAGTCCTACTATTGATTTGGTTTTATCTGGACGTGCTGCAATTGGAGGAGGAGGACCAGGAACTTCCTCAGCTTCCTCTTCCTCGGGAGATGATGGCGAATGTTCTGGTTTCGGCTGAACAATTAATAACAACAATCATTAGTAACAATTACCGGCTCAACGACATAAAACTAAGTATTCCAACCAACAATAAAAGAAACACACCGGTGGCGTTGTGGAAGATACAGGTACAGTTGGACTAATCTTCTCTGCCAAACAACTAGGTACTGGAGAATTAGCATCTATCAAATATCAATAAAAAGTCAGTGGATTTACACTTGGTACATAGCTAAAAACGGCTGTCAATGAAATTTACCAGACAAAAAGCATTTTATCATAATTTGCCATCAGATTAAGTTAATGTGGTAAAATGATGTAAAACGAAATTTATTTTTTAAAAAAGTTTAGTGAACGAAATTTCTACAAAGAATGCAGCGAATTTGCTAAGATTACTGATTCTCTATATGCAAACAATTGAAAACTAAAGATTTTAAAATTGCGTAATTTAAAAAAAAACTTAAATCTCCGACTAAAACAAACAATTTCAACTATGTTTTATCTAATAAGAAGAAACGAACAATAAAAAATAGGCTAACTGTAGCAACCGTGCAATATTTGTTAAGTCCTCACCCTGCATAATTTTGCTGACTGTCATGTACTTCGATTCCCTTTTATCTTTATTGGATGAATCGAACCAGTTGAGCACATCTAAGACAGCTTGCGGGTTTTTCTTTTGCTCCGACTTTGTGATGTTGGAGTTCTGCAGCAGTCTGGCCCAGGTTTCTGGCATCCCCTGCAATTCGTTTGCGACCAGCACAGAGGAAAAAACAAGAGTAGAAAAAGAGAGAGAGCGAAAAAAAAAAGGACCGCAGAGACCAAAAAAAGAAAAGAACACTATTTTAAAATACTCATCATCGCTAAAATAATTCACATTTGATACACAGTGAAAAAAAAACTGACGACAAACAACAATGGGCACCACAACAAGGTTATTTTATACATTCAGATTAGTCTATTTCACACTTATATGTACTATCCTAGACTATTTACCGGTTTCGGTGCAAGCCAGTATGTGAGAGTACAAACACTTTCAAAATAAACATAAATGAGGATGTTAGTGTGGCTTTATAACAATAACTAATTAAGGATGTGCATATTATGCATTTTTTTTCTTCAAATTACAACATTTTTCAAAATTTTATATTTAGTCTTAGCAACTATTAATTTATGAAAATATTCAACTGTTAGTGAGTTTGGTGCCCAAAATGATGATAAAAATTAAAGGAATACACTTACGGTAAATTCTCCAGTAACAGCATCAAAGCCAACATGAACGGTATGTTCAAAATTCGTTGGATGTGAAATGATAGGCTTTTCGTTTTCTTTTTTATCTTTTTTAACTCCCTTGAGGGATTTTAATTTCTTCTTTTTGTCTTCGGTTTCAGGTTCTTTAGGCAAGGGCTTCATTTCCACAGGCATTGTCGATTCCCTGAATTTTAAAGTGCAATTGTCAGATCAGTGAAGAGAAATTAAACATGTCAACAAGTTAATATCAGAAAGATTTTATGTAATCATAGTCCACCTCATGTGAATTGGTGATGAATCCATTTGGTTATATATAACGCAGTGCCCAGATTCTGTCGATCGGCCACTTCCTGCGATAGAATGTGAAGGAAGGGGCACCAGCTTTATGGTTCTATTAAAAGCATGCTTAGCATCAGTTTACAGGTAATTACATATAAAATCATACATTACACAAAATGATAAACTATAGGAATAAGCAAATGATTTTTTCCCCTTTAGATTGGCCCAGGAAATCACCTTTCTAAAGATCTGTTCACGATTTGGATACGTAACATTTAATTCATTGTTTTAGCAAAGTCAGATTCACAAGGCAAAATTCGAAGTATCATGCAATAAAGGAAACTGTGTTAAAACCAAGCCCAAGACAATATCTACATGTTGGTGTAAGAAAAGGGAACGGAGTAAACGTGGCCATTTTATGGAGGAATTATCCCATCATTTGCCTGGATTATTTGGATATCGTTGAATTAAATTGAGTAAAGATTTTTCCAAAAAAATTGATTCATAATACTTATGATTGAAACAAAAAGTTAGCACGAACTATGCATTATCGTTAGTAAGTAACAAAAATGTTTGTGTAATTTGAGTGTAAAACCCAAAAAGGAGTGGATAAATTCATGTAAGACTTGAACATAGTCCGTAAAAGATTATGTACTATTATTACAGAAAATGTCTATCTTAAGTGCTTATCTGCAAAATATAGATAACATAAAACAAGTACAGGAAGTTGAATCAGTTTGAACAAATAAAGGACGAACATCTTACCAAAAAAACATTAGTTTTGACCAAAAAATTGCTAAGTGCTCTCAGATTCAGTAAATTCATCTCAACAAGTATGACAAGTTATTATGTTTGCAATAACATTACTTAAAACAACGGTGTTCAATTACGTGTAAGAAATTTACCTTGAAATATGCCTGGCGTAATCAGAATGCAAATATGTATGATGTTTACTGATAAAGAGCAACAATAGTAAATTAGCCCGTATGTTTATTAGAAAAGTTAATTGGCTACTATGTTAGAATAAGTAATATATGCAGTAAATAAAATGAAATATGTACAAATAAACAACATTTAAGTAACATTAAGTATCATAAGTTTTTTTTTTTTTTAATAAGCTCCAGATGAGATTCCTGAGTGCATCTCATAATTGCATAATTAATAGCTTAAGTGTACTATTGAGCATTCAATATGTAGAAATTTAGTAAATATAACTGCCTATACGTACCTTGTACTGGTAAGGCGAACGGGAGGAGCTGGGGGTTTATCATCCTGATCATCTGCCATGTTAACAACTTAGAGGGTATATATTGAAATTTTCGTTTTGTAAACTAAACGATGAAAGTGAAAGTAGCTCAGGAAATTGATAGTACACCATTCAGACTGAAATTAAACGCAATACGAACACTTATTTAGAACATAGGACAAAATAGCGACTCCTCAATGCGTTAACTAGTACTTCAAAGTGAATTTGACATAATATTTAACAATTTAACTCTACGTTGTTGTTGTCACCTGGAGAAACCGATAAATAGGAAGAGCATGCATTCATCCATCTGCATTTCGTTATTTGCTCACCCGGCGTACTCTACTGTTTAAAAACAATTTAACTGCCTGCTATTGTCATATTTCAATGCTAATGACCACACCTTATGGTGAAGTTATGAATATTTATGTTAATTGAAAGCGGCGTAAACAAAAATATTCAGTAAATTGACAAACGTTTGTTCGTGAAATGGCATCCATGTAGCGGAGAGAGAATTTGCGGTACTTACATTCGGCTCTCCTTCCAGACGAAAGAATTTCAACACCGTCTACATTACAACAGAAGTATTTTTCACTGCTTCTAGAAGGAGCGAATTGCCTAGCCCTTTGACCAAGAAATTAATTTTCAAAAGACTTTTATACACCCCCACGTTAAAACGCTACGTATCGATAAGCATTATGGCGGACCGATGATGTCATCTATTTGACGCGCATGAGCAATAACAACATGGGGGCGTTCATATATTTCATAATTTGTAATTATTGATATACAGAAATTTATATTCATTTAATAATTAAATAAACGTTAAGCGTACAATTTGCGTATCCATACATAAGATGTAAAAAACTAATGCAAAATGCATTTAATCTTAATTGTTCTTGACATTTTTATTTTTTTCAATAAATCGCTTTGTAGATGGGCACCATATCAAGCAGTGCCATCTTTGGGCATAGATTGTAACTACAGAGAAACAGTTTTCAAAATTTGCATTTTTACCAGAGGAGAACATCAAATTTATATTCTTATATATGTATTTATTATTAACTTGTATATTAAATTTACAAAGAATATCAATTTTATATTTTCCTTTGGTAAAACATGTAAATACATACAGGGTGGCCACAAAAAAAGTGAACCTTTTTCATAAATTCATAACTTTTTTGGTTTTTTAATGAAAGTAAATCCAATTTTGCACAAATATAGGCAACAAACGAACGAAGAAAACAACTACCTCAATTTGTACTCAAAGTAAATAACTATTCTATGTTTGTTGCCTATATTTGTGCAAAATTGGATTTACTTTGATTAAAAAACAAAGTTACAAATGTATGAAAAATCTTCCTGTTTTTATGTGGCCATGTTTCACTTATTATAGTTAGTTGTGAAATTAAGAATCAAATGAATCTATTTTTAGTTATATTTATTTATCGTATACAAGCAACACTGTACCTTATGCGAATTTATCACCTTGTTTAACATTACTGACCAATAGGCGAAGGATGCCCGAGGAATAGGCATACATGCAGTAAACTAAAAATGCAGTTATCTTCAATTCAAACTATAATTTGAACACACAACTGCATAAAAGGACACTAAGAATCCCCAGATGGATTTTGCTTCAACGGCAGTCCCATTTCTTTATGATATTCTTCCCAACCACCTTTATAATGTCTTGTCCTAAAGATTGATATTAAGTTTTTTAGAAATAATATAATTGCAACAAAATAAATTGAAAATGCCATGCACACACAAAGCCATAATGAAGTTCAGGAAAAGACTTTAAAGATGCACATTAATAAATAAAAAAACGAAGACAAACTGAGATATGATCTACAAACTATTCTAAACATGTCTCAAACTTTTACTGGATCTAAAATGCAGGGAACGTTTAGCACAATTAGCATCATCACATGCAATTTTCATTCAAACAAGCAGAAAAACAGTTTAAGAATTAATTACAGACGTGGGACAGTACACTGATAATCACAAATGGGAAATTTGATTTTCTTACTTCAAATATCCAAATTCATAGGCTACACCCCTTGCTTTCGAACTCCAATTGCCTTTTTGACAGCAAAAAACAATGTTTCTATCCTTTTTTTGTGGTTTGTTAGCGCCATACTTTATCTTAAACTCGTCAGGTGAAAGGTTTAGTGCATCTTGCAGCTCTGGTACTGTGCGTGAATGTATAGGGCAGCAGAGTAAAGGAAAGGATCACAAAGAAACAACATACAAAAATAATCACAGACAAATCAAATTTTAAGTTTTCCAAACGTGTAAAAGCACATGAACGAACGCCATAATTAATACTCAAGATAATGAAGTAAAATGGTGTATTACCGTGGAGCAGTGCACATTGGCCAGAGGTTCTCTTACAACAACTTTAAACATTAAACCAAACATGCGAAGTGGTTGAAATCATGCAGAAGGAAGAGGTAAAGCAATTCAATTTTATTCCAAACGTGCGAAACACATGAACGAACGCCATAATTAATACTCAAGATAATGAAGTAAAATGATGTATTAGAGTAGAGCAGTGCACATTGGCAAGAGTTTCTCTCGTAAGTAATATGATAACTTCAAACATTAAACCAAACATGCGAAGCGATTGAAACCGTGCAGAAGGAAGAGGTAAACCAGAATTAACACTTCAGAAATAAATGAAATAGGATGTTTTCTTACTTCAAATATCCTATATCTGAAGCTATGCCAATTGCTTTCAAACTTCTAATGCCCTTTTTGCAGCAAAAGACAATATTTTTGTCTTCGTTTTGAGGTTTATTAATTCCATACTTTTTCCTAAACTCTTCCTGAGAAAGACTAAGTGCACTTTGTAGCTCTTTCACTATGCATCAACAGCAGGTAAGAACCATGAACCATCAAGAAAAAATAAATAAAAGACAAAGAAAGTAATCAGAATTTGGACTAACATGAATGCTGCAACAAACAATATTTGTTTATATACCAAGAATCATAAGTGGTAAAATATTCACATCTATATGTTGTGATTGAAATATAACATGTTAGACCAAATTCTGATTTATCAAAATCTATGTACATCTAGATGTCTTACTTCTTATAGGAAAATTTTGAGGCCAAATCCAATGCCGCCTTGCTCTTTATGGGACCTTGCGCACAGAATACTATATTTTTATGATGCGGCTGGGGCTTAGGACACTTGTACCGTTCCACAAAGCCATCGTCAGACATTGCTAAGGCATCTTTCAGTTCGCTCACTAAAATGGCACTCTCATGAAAAACGAAATCCCCATAAAAAAATGGTATGATGGGATTTAATTCGATAACATCATTTGTATTTTATATATAGACAGCTTATCAAGGCAGAATAAAAACTTATCCATAGTATATTAATTGAAAAATAAGTACATTTAAATGGACGCGTAATTTCAATTCCTTGAACTAAATGAAGACTGACAACCAACATGCCACCCAACCACAAGGCAACTAGGGAAATACTCACGTGGGATATTCACAGCTTGAGGATATCTTCCATATTCTTCCAACTCTTTTGGTTCCCTCACATCAACGAGCTGAATATCGCCAGATTTAAGCAAAGCTTGCAAATCATTAAATGACAGATCAACATTTCTTGTTGCATCAGCAGCAAACCAGCGACATCCTAAGGTTAAAAAACAATAGATTAGCAAGATATGCTAGCCAATTTATAAATATTCGAGATTGGATGCTTACCATCATGTTTCTGGATTAGAAATGTCCTAGAATATGACAAACCATTCGGAAGATTGTTAAATCGAGACAACGTTCCTGCAGCAGCAGTTGATATTCTGCAACCAGCTCTCAAATTCATTAAAATTGCAGTCTCCCTGAAATTCCTAAATAGACAACTCGCCACGTTTCTATGTGCCATTTTGCTTTTGAAAAATAGAGCAGTTTACAAATCGTGCTTTTATAACTGAACGCTTTGCAGAAATGCAGAACAAGCACGTTGAGAAGCAGGATACGTGCAAGAAGACAAGGTTGCCAAATGACCCAATAACCTCAATCTAAGCCCCACCCCCAAATCAAGCAATAATCAAGGTCATCCTGTTTGACGCTTTTCCTCAATAGACAAATACATAGACCCGTACCACAGTTGGTCAAAAAACTGAAGCTTTATCTCTTGTAAGCTGCAAAGCTTGAGATGACACCCTTCCACAGTTGTCTCACATTTGGCTGTCTTGGCAATTTTTCTGAGCAGCTGTGGTATGTATCTTGGACTTGAGAAGCAGCTGTCTCAAGCTCATGTGATTTGAGCAACTACAGTACAAGGGTTAATCTGAATAGTAGACAAAATGCTAATCTACTCTACAAATCCCTACATTAGTTTTCTTTTAAGACTATTTTTCTTGCTACAAAGAATAAATATGTATGTAACATTTTACACTTGGCTTGAAGCTTAATTACTACTACTTGTGAATTTTCAAAAAAAACAAAAAAAAGACATTTAAATGTACATTTTATTTACCTTGATTGGTGACATATCAGGTAATTCAGGGGGAGTCATAAATTTAGTAAATACACTTCTCAGGCTAGCTGAAAACAACGTTAAATAGCACACAATTTCTTTTAATGGCGTCTGATGTTATTGTAAAAATGTCAAGCATAGTTATTTTAGAAAATGTTGGAAATTGGAATATTGTCCATATGAAGACAAAGGATTTTGACAGCATTCAGAACCCACAATATTTTTTTTTCTTTCTAAGCAGGTATATAAATTATATAGAGTGATCTAAAAGTTGTTAAAATCCCGTCAACAGATTTGAGAATCTTTGAACCAAACATTCTTTCAAATTGGCAACAAGTACTAGTGAAGCAAATTACCAGTACAATTAATATTTCTCCTCCAATAGACCATACTTGAAGAACATCATTATTGGAATTTCTTCGCCATCGACTTCACGGTATTCCAAAAGGGCAACCATGCCTGCATCACAGTCACAACTTTCGCCTGCAATACAAAACCCACATTAATTTAATTCACTAACAAGTACTCTAAATATGCAATAACCTTTTCTGCAAAGTATACCTGTGTAAAAAGTGAAGTCCTTGAATCGTGGAAGGAGTTTCTTGACAACTTCATTCATTTTTTGTTTAAAGGTGTCTACTTCTGTTGGATCAGTTTCCTTCATTTTTTCAGCAAGACTAAAAAGATAAAACCATAAAATGTCAGTATAACAAAACATAATTCACAAGTGTTCAAATGAAATTTGCCAATTATTTTCCTAAGTGAAAAAAACTCGAATACCATAACATTGGGTATATCTCATTTCTGAATATACAATTCTGACTAAACCAACCTTATTTCCCCCATCACTCGTTTAACATTTGACCCAATCTTAATGACTAATTCACCAAACTTTCATTCTAATTAAACTAAAAGGTACTAACTTTTTCATGTAGTCCTTGAGGTATCCAAGATAAGCTTTTTTGTCTCCAAAACATTGGGCTTCTTGTAGCCTCTGATTCAACACGAGATCGATGCCAGATTCTACATTATCGTCAGTTCCTTCATCAAACTCTTCAGCTGAAGGGTTGGAACCAGTCAAGACAATCTCCCCCTGTCGCCTAGTCACATACTGAAAGAAAAATGAAGACAGTGCGATTACGACAAGAACAACAACTACTCATCAGCTTGCAAAAGTTAATTAACAGCATCCAAGACCAGTTTAAATATGCAAGTTACGAAGATAATGTACGTATACCACACCTCACGTTTTAACTACGCATAAACCTATCAGCAGCTTTAAAAATTAACGTCTTTTACTTAGTTTTGCCACGTGTCCTTTGTCCTGGCACAACATGGTCGGATAGTATCAGTTCCAGATATTATCTGAGCATATATTTAAATAATCAAATCAAAATAACATGCACGAAATTAAGTACGCTAAAGTAATTATATTTCCCACATTCATTTTTTTTTTCAGAGGAGATTAACATTGTCTATCGGACCACTTGCTTGCTTAGTGCTTCAAGCATGGCGGCAGCCAAGTATTTCGCAATTTTAACATGACTCGTATGGAAAAACACGATATCAAACGTTTAGACATTAAAGATGATCTTTCGAGTAACAGGGAACGTTTATTAAAATATCGCTTGAAACGTAATCAAAATTTTGCTTCTACTTTCACTAAAACAAAGAAATGCAATCAAAACTAAAGTATTCCACCGGTTTCAAAGGTTATTGATCCTTAAGTTTTATTTTTCGGGAATGCTGGAAGCACTTCCGAAAATACTTCTACTAAATAAACGTTCGCTAACGTAATTTAAAAAAACTTATATCTAGATATTAACATGGGGTTAAGAGAATTTTAATTTACCTTGCCGTAAACTTCGTAGATAACGTCATCGACCAGCTTGTACTTGTAGCTGTCAGTGAACATCTCATCGCCTAATAAAAAAACACATACATTAATATTGGAGATATAATACCGATACATTTCGATTAAATAAATATCAGGGAATACATTACCGGTAAAACAATCCTTAAAGATCAGCATTTTTTCACGATGTTTGTCGATTTAAGACAACTACCAAAACGAACACGGCAAGCAATCTCAAAAGATGGCGAGAAAAGAATGAGACAATGCGCATGCGTACATAAAGAAGGAAATTAGTATGAACGAATTCTAGAATTCCATTTGTCCCTACATTCCACACGTTTTTCCCCTATCCATTGGGCAATGGTGTAAAAATGTACAGCAAATCTGCTACCAGATTATGTAGCCTACGCTATTAAATATATAGTAATATAATTGCATAAAATGTAAACATATTTATTTATTTTAAATATGTTAAAATATCTAAATAATGCAATTTTTTTAAAGTTAAAGGTGGTAAATTGTGATAAGCTGGTTATTATTCAAAGAAAACATTTTGATTATGTGATACATTTAATTCGCAACTGCAATACAGTTCGTTTTCTTTCTAATGATGTATAAATACTAACTTCACAGCAAAATAAAATCAAAATACAATCAAACACCGAGCTTCACAGGATTCAACAAGTTTGTCTACAAACAGAACTTGTGGATTTAGTTTAAAAAAGGGACATTTTTAGCACACCAGCAATAGATTGTGGATTTAAGAAGGTTTTGTGTCTTCTTGTGAGTTCAAGTCGTTGTTCTGATCAGAGGATTGCGTCAAATTCTGTTCATTTGAATTGAGTTGATCCGCCTTTATTAAACTCTGCAATTCTTCCATTCTCAAAGCACACTTTTCTGGATGGAATTTTAGTTTGAGCATAGTCTGTAAAGATGTTTCATTTGTTGATTCTTCTGCCACTCCATCGTCACTCCAAGCTGACCAAGACACCTCAAGTCCATGCAGAAAATTAGACAGGTGATCATCTTTCCTCCTACCAGCATCTTCAACCATATCCCTGCTGGTTGGCTGCTTATTGTCCCCTCGTATGCGCGCCAATCTAGACTCTAAAAAATAAATATTAAAAACGTCATGTTTGGACATTCAGTGCAAGCAGGATCAAGGCCGTATTTATGAGAGGATACATACCCCCTCCCTCCCACCTTCCCTTCCAAATTTCAAGCCGAAACTGCAAAATTAAAAGGAAAATTTTGCTTGAAAAATATGATTTTGTTAAAGTAAAAGTGTGATTTATCTTAGGTACAAAGGCAATTTCTATTTCACCAGGGCAAATTCTTGGCTGTCTGGTCCAGCATAATACTGGGGACCCTATATAAATATATGGCCAAAACAGTGCACCCCAAGATTGTGTACCCTACCCCCCTGCACCCCTCCCCTCAAAATATGTGATGCCATACACGGCATTGAGCAGGAAGATATATTTTTAAGATCTCTTGAGTGGGGAATGTCATGGACTAGTGCCAACATTTTGGTTACATATCCACAAAGAAGACGTGATGATATTACAAGGAAACATAGATTTACTGTACAAATTGCAAGTCTGTGCATAACCCTGGTAATTCGTATATACATACCTAGAGTAGATATATAAGACCCTGAATCATTCATTTTCAAAAAGGGTTTAAAGTTATCGTCGAAACCAAGCGAAGATTTAGAATTATTAGAAATATTCTCATCGTCAACTGCATTTGTCAACCACGGATCCATTGCGTATTACTTCCAATTGGTGATCATAGATGGCGATACAAGCACGGTAACATACTGAACCGAGAAACTGCCATGCCGAATTCAAATCACTCCCATTCCGGCCTGTTGTTCACAATATTAAATTTGAAATACAAAAATATTGCATTCAAATACTCAATCTAAATATAAAATGTTTAAAAACGCGTGGCGAAGCAAAAATTTAAATTGTCACCGATATTAACAGTGACCGAAAAATGAAAGCGATCGACGGTTTCATTACGGGGAAGTTGGTACACAACAATGCTACCCTCCTTTGGAAACATTGAGTATAAAAACATATCGCTGTGTATTATAGTTCGGAGGTGTGTGTCTGAGGCACGAGTCAACGTTGATCGCTGCTGCTAGCTGATCTGTTTAGGCTTAGTGTCCCATTTACACGATCGCGTCCATTTGGCACTCCCGATGCTTCGCCGCACGGTCGAGGGCCGCCGTCTAACTTCTGCAAAATTCGCTGCAGTCTTCTGACTGTCGGCGTTGGGTATAATCTTGGCTCTCTCTCTCCATCCATTGTTAGCTCTTCTAGCTCTTCCAAAGGATTGCTGGGGGGGAAGCAGTCATCTCACCGTTTAAGACACCCCATTACGAGGCGCTGCATGTGGCAGTTTGCCCTTTTTTGCTGGTCCACATCTTGTTTTATCAAACCATCCTTTTTATGCATCTTTGAAAACAATTCCATTGAATGACGTTGAATACGATAAAAGTTTAGCATAGCGAGGAAACGACAAAGTTCGGAGATATTGGTAGGCTGTGGATAATCGACAATGGCTTTAACTTTGTTGGCCTTTGGGGTGATGCCCTTGGAACTGACGGTAAAGCCCAAAAAATCCATGGTTTTAACACCAAAAATGGATTTTGACATGTTAATGATAATTCCAAACTGTTCAAAACGCTGAAATAAGATATGGAGATGTTCCAGATGTTCTTCTGTCGATTTGTAGGCGATAGCAAGGTCATCAATATAGACAAAAACAAAATCCAAACCTCTGCATACACAATCCATAAAATGTTGGAAAGACTGGTGCATTGCAGAGGCCAAAAGGCATTTGCACAAATTCAAAAAGACCAAATGGTGTTATCACAGCAGTCTTGTGTACATCGTCTGGATGGACGGGAATCTGATGAAAAGCGCCAATCAAATCAATCTTCGAAAATACCGTACAGCCAGTGAAATTCAATGTGAAATTGTTCATTATAGCCATAGGGTAACGGTCTGGCACCGTAATCTTATTAAGTGCTCGGTAATCACCACATGGTCACCAATGTAGATGAAAATGCAGAAGAAAATCTGCACCCAATATGGGCTTTCCAACATCTCCAATGTAGAAAAGACAGCGGAAAACACGTCGAATGGCCTAAGTCGATGATTACATACATAGGGTATGTACAAAGACAAATTACACCACATACAAGGTCTTCGACTCTTGGGCCGATGGACCTAGTTTTAATGCAGAAGAAAAAATTCGAATACTCGGGACCGTCCTTTGAAAGAGAACATTTTCATAACGGAAAAAAAATTTAAAAAACTCCAAAGACAGTTTATTAATAAAAAAAAAAAAACATATAATTCTATGTAAACCAATTTATATTTTCATATCATGTTTTATTATTATTGCTTTAAATAAAAAATAAAAAAACCTCCAAAGACAATTTTTCGGAATCATTAATTTATTCAATAAAGTCACCTTAGTAATTCTCGCATAATCTTGGCGTTTCTTTCAGCACTTACCGAACGTGAAACAAGTTAAGTAATGGCGGCCCCACACGCGTGTAGAGTGATGCAACGAAGAGTCCAACTGCGACAGAGAACAAACTAAACTACTCGATTTCGCCACTTAGGTACGTTAATTTGAGAATTTATACTTCGTATGCAACCAATACTTGTACATAATAAGCGTATTTTGATCATTATTCCTTGCAGGTTGTGTACATTTGTATCCTCGACCTTCTAGGGTAAACTTACCTGCCTCAAGAACAAAGCTACTAAATCACCAACTGTAACAATGTTGCCTGCTCTGTGGATAGTCATGCGGACGTACGCACCGTACATCACGTTTCCAGTGGCTGTGGTTATCGGTGTCGTAGGTTACAACATAGAAGGTTTATTTGGGAAACGAAATTCGTCGCCATCTAAGTTGAAGAGTGTGGAGGAGGAACGAAAAGAGAGACAATTGGAAGATCTGGTCAGCAAGGACTGCACTCAGGTGGACAGTCTCAAGGAGAGAAGATTCGTCCCTATATCGGTGCTGGATCGAAATTTATCACCGTCCCTATCCAAAAATAAGCACTAGAACCCGTAATTAATGGTCGGTGAACTAGATAACCCGTTACTTAGACTCTAACAGCAATAAATGTATTCTGAATATACCAGTCTGGATGTACTCCTTTTAGTCACTAGCTGGTACTGGTTTGATCAACGTTGACATGTTGAGCATAGCATTCAATGTCTTCAAATCATGTGTTTTGGGTGAACCATGATGAACATTATTTCTAACTAAGTACTAAAAATCCACGTTAAGTTGTTCAGATTGAGAAACATCTTTACCCAAAAAAACAAACTAATTACGTGACTGATTTTAGTCACTTTCCTGAACAATGTCATACATTGATCACGTTAAAAAAAATTGTAAAATACAGTTTATCAGATGTAATACATCTGTTTTCTGAGGAGTGAAGTGCAGGATGTTTTGATAATAAACCGAATTTTGTTAAAAATAAAAGCGCTCTCTTCATTGCATTAATTACTGTCATTTTGTGGGGATACATTGCAAGAAATATGTATCTATCCAATTTCCATATTTAACAGGTATAACGATTTATATCCAAACTCTCAATTTGAAGTACTTGAAGAAGCATTTGAAGTACACATAAATGCAATCTTTAGTCACATAACACTGCAGATTTTAAATGGCATCAAACAGAAATCATAGAAAATAAAGTGCTATAAAACGCCTGCATAATGGTAAATCCACATAAAATAGAGTGGTTCCTGTACTGCCCAATTGTACTTGGATTGTTAAAACCTCGGGAAAAGTCGGAAATTGTGCTCAACTTTGTGTTAAACACCAGTTTTATGCTGGAATTTCCCTTCGAGGTCAGGTAATTTCCCAAAAATCAGGAAAAATATCGCGAAATTGGTAGCTAGGTTGATGCTTGGAACTTCATAGAAATGGCCTTTGTATTTTTCATAACGTTTTAGATTTCCCGGTTTTTTTTTTCAAATGTCATTTGATAATGTTGATGGTGGAGGGCGCACCAATTCAATAGTGATGATTTCACTTGCATTTTTTTAAAATTCCAGTTAGGCTTAGCTTCACTTCTTAGCCAATAGATGGCAGGCCGACCGCCATAAGTTTAAAAACCGGGAGATTTAAATATGTTAATGAGTTTATTAAGCGATTCGTGTTTTTTCTACTGAGAGTAATCACGGTTATTATTTGAGATCAACACTGCCTACAATTCATGTAAGATGAAATGAGGAGGCGTTGGTAAAGACCATCCTCCTAATTTCGAAAGCATACATTTCAAAATCTATTTAATTCCAATTTCCAAGAGAAATATATTACACATATTTCCACTGGAGATTGCGCTTTCATAAGAAAATTTATTTTCCTGTTTATAAATAATGTTGGTAAGGCGCGTTTCCACGTGAGAGAAACTCTCAAGATGCTCTCTATAGTAGTTCTCAATGTCGCACGTGCAAAAATGCGCGTGCTAGTGTTCGAGAGCTGTCAATGATAGTCGAGATACTCATGTTTAGGGTTTTTTAATGTTTAAAGCTAAGTTTGGGAAATGTTATGGAATACGAGGTGCATGACGAGTAACTCGCGAGAGTTATACTGACCAATGTCATCAATGTTGGTATGGAAAAATCGATTTTTGTCAACTAACCATATGGTCATGAAGCGCGTACGTTTATCTTTTTAGCAGTAAGTCTATTGAAATTCAGGTTATTTTCAAGCTCTCGAATCAGAGCAGGACACACAGGGGCAAACCCAGTTTTAAGTATTTCTCTTGCTGACACTCGTTGCTATTAAATGCAATTTTTCATCACGAGAAATTACGATTTATGCAAATATAAAATATCCAGTTACCCACCCACCCATGGCGTTAAGGATACAGATATTTCAGCAGGTAGTAATTAGTCATTTTATGACCACTTCGCCTTATTTGATCGTATCCTGATAAACTGGCAGCATTTCAATGACTGTTACCATTGACGTCATAATAAGCGTTAGATTTCTCGGCATTACATTAACATGATTATGAGAAATTGCCAAATATCCCAACCCATTACTTATTGTTATTATTAAAGGGTTGCGTATGGTGCTTTGCTCCACAGATTACATAATGATTATACTTGTAGTATATAAAAACATTCTGGCATTGACCTTTAGTCATTATTATATTGACAATTAACTGGTTAATGTGATTGTTACATAAAAATAGCATTTTCATTGTCTTAATCGTGGAATACATTATGAGATAATCTCCTGTTGTTATAAAATTGATTTTACAGCACATGGCTTATCTCCAGTTGGGCAGAAATCATCATAGACTAATGGCGTATTCCACTCGCTGCTCTGGAGTAGAGTTGGAGTAGAGTAGGAGTAAGTGGAGTAAACGTCAGATGAAC
>JAQGAE010000328.1:0-40875 GCA_034696685.1 Julus scandinavius | reverse complement strand
CACCCCCCCCCCCCCCCCCCCCGTAACCGAAGCTTGCATTTTAAACTATTTCAGAAAGTCCTTTACAGTTTTTAAGTTACGACTCGTATATTTTGCATCACGCGGATCAGGGAATTGGGTTTGTGATGGTAACAACTTTCAAAGATATTCTTGGTACTTTGGTGACAGTTAAAATATTGGTTTATTTTTTTTTAAATGTAACTTTTGTTTTAAAGTGGAAGGTTTTCTGGTGGCATTGCACATTATTGAAAATGTTGTTTTGTAATTATTATGTATATCATTTTAAAAAAATTCAACTAAGAGTATCGTATCTTTAAAAGTTGTGAACATGTTTGCAAAAATATAGTTTGTAACGTCATAGTTGGGATGGAGGGTTAAAATTTTACAAAAAAAAAACTGCATTTCTGGGCGACTTGCAGCACCATCTGTGGCAATGGGCGCTCCTTTGAACTGACGTCATTATTGGGCGTGTTATATGTTATAGATACCCTTTCCTCCCCTTCCTAAAAAAAATTATAATTGTAGCGTTTCGCTTTGCTAAATTTCTGATAAAAGTGAAATATTTCTACTGGTGTTTTTTTCCAGCATTACTTAGTGGGAATGCCAAGGAAAAAAAAAACCGGATTTGAAATCAAAAATAGAAACAGAAAGTGGGTCGCCCACCCTGTCGAATTTCCCTCGCCGCCATCTTAAGTGCGCATCGTCGTGTCCTTGCAAGTACGCACTTGGGCCCATTACCATGTGACTATCGAAAAATAACTGTTTGTTTGTTTAACGAATATGTTTACGACAGGATAACTTGAAATTGTGACGCAATTTTGCGACAGTCATCGACATAGTTTTTTTCGACGTTAGAACATTGACGAAAATGCCTTTTTCTACATTTAAAACCGCTATAAAAACACGAGTGTTTCAACGGAATTGTGTACATGAAATATGGAAAAAAAACCAATAAGTCTTCCAAAAATGTTTCTTAAACTTTTTTTTCAATAGAAAAGTTAAATTAATTAGCTGTAGAATGGGGAAACCCCTCTTGTGGAGAACCTATACGATATTTACCTAGTACGTCGAGGGTCCTTGTGAGAAATTTCCTTTTTGGGAAATTTCGTTCTATACACGAAATCGTCCGGCGTCAAGCCCTTTCGTTTCATGCGCTTCTTCATGTTCCGTCCACGGCCGAAATTCAAGGGAATATCCAGGGTCTTTTCCGCAAATTTTTATATATTTTGCAATAGTTTTTTCACGAAATATAATAAAACGGCTAGGGAAGCAAGTAATCACTCGATGAAGTAGCGCAGCTGCTGCAACGCTTTGGCGGCCGAATTTGGGACGTTGCAATGGAAACCAAGAAACGGGGGTCGGAAGGGCTTGTTTTTGGTAATTAAGAATTTGTATTCTGAAAATTCTTCGGCTTTATAATTTTAAAAGCACTCGAAAATTTATGAAACTATTAAAATTCGTCGTTTATAAATTTTAAAATGGTTTAAAACTACTCGAAAGGTGTGTAAAATTCGTTTGGCGTATGCCTGTCTTCCCTCGGTAGACCTCAAAATCGACTCGTCCGCTCACTCAGCTGCTCTATTCGAACGGCACGAGGGGTGGATTCTTAGATTACCCACAATTCCAAGAAATGAAAACAGTTGCATTTTCGGCAAATAGTCAATGAAAGTTTTGAAAACTTTGATGATATGCTACCGAAGAGTAATCTCATAGACTGGGAAAGGGTGATTACTATTTTTATGAGAATTTTTTTGAAATTTCAGCAGTATTAAATAATGAAACCACGTGTGTTCGATAACCCTAAGGCAGTGCGTGGGGGATTGGAACCGGGTCGTGGCGCCCCCTGGCTTCAAATAATGTTCCCGCCATTTTTCAAAAGTAACACATCTTTGAAAAATGTTTGTTTCCGATAAAAATAAGCTGTTGTTTAGTTTTGAAGTATAATTTTATGTTTTGTTTCTAATTCGCTTTAGTAGATCATTGAAAATAATGCTAGAAACTTAATTTTTAGGAATTTAGCTATGGGGGAACGAACATACAGGGTGTCCTGTAATACCTTTATTGTGTTATTCCAGTATGGCTGGTGGCTGGCCGTGTTACAAAAAATTGCCCCGTAATTACAGGGAGTCCCACGGGGTCACCTAAGTTTTTGGGTATTTTTAGTTCAGTGAACTACTAGAAGCTTAGTTTTTAGGAATTTTAGCTATAAGAGAAACGGATATACAGGATGTCCTGTAACACCTTTATTGTGATATTAGTATAGCTGGCCGTGTTAAAAAAAAATTCGCCCGTACCTACAGGGAGTCCCACGGGGTCCCCTAAGTTTTTGGGCATTTTCAGTACAGTGAACTACTAGAAGCTTAGTTTTTATGAATTTTAGCTATGAGAGAAACGGATATACAGGTTGTCCTGTATAACTTTATTGTGATATTAGTATGGCTGGCCGTGTTACAAAAAATTTCCCTGTACCTACAGGAAGTCCCATAGGGTCCCCTACGTTTTTGGGCATTTTTAGTACAGTGAACTACTAGAAACTTAGTTTTTAGTAATTTAGCTATGGGGGAAATGAATATACAGGGTGTCCTTAGAAGCTTAGTTTTTAGGAATTTAGCTATGAGAGATACAGGGTGTCCCGTAAGACCTTTATTGTGATATTAGTATAGCTGGCCGTGTGCACGGAAATTGCCCGGTATCTACAGGGTGTCCAACACGGACGTGTAGTGGTGTCCCCTAAGTTTTCGGCATTTTTAATATGCTATATTGTAAAATGAATTTCAAGTTTTACTAATTAGCATTGGTGTATAATTGAAAATGAAGCTTGAAAATTAAATTCTTTAACGGTGTCTGTAGGGTGTCCCACGTCGTTGTGCTTGCTGTGGTGTCCCCTAAGTTTTTGGTTTTTTTTTTAGTATAGTGAACGACTAGAAATTTAACTGGGAGAAACGGATATACAGGGTGTTTCGTAAGTCCTTCATTGTGATATGAGTAAAGCACGCTGTGTTTACTAAAATCGCCCTGTGTCTACAGGGTGTCCCATGTGGACGTGTAGTGGTGTTTCGTAAGTTTTAGGCATTTTTAGTATTTTTATTCATGGATACGCTGTATATTTGCAAAACGTGTTGCTCGTTGACACTGCATTATCTTTTAAAGCTTTTGTTATTTTAAGCATTCACCTTATGGCCGTTGACAAACAATCTCATTTTATGATGAAGTGCAGAATGATATAATGAAGAGGTACATTGGTATTTTTCTTATCACAGCATGAAGGGTTTTTTAAAAAAAATATATTTTCAACTGGCAATGAAATGCATTGCCGCGTACTCACCGAAGCGGTTCGGGTTCGCTTTGCGTGTCTTTGGGCTTAAATTTGGGTTTGTTGGCCCGGGGGCAGCCCGAGAGGCTCCGGTGGGACGAGTAGTTGCCCGTCACGTGTCCGGACCCATCACAGCCAGGAGTGGGGCACCTGTGACGAGGCAAGGGTCAAAGGTTAAGCGAGGTCTCATGCACCTACTGGAGCACATGGACTTTATTTCACAGATGCTTACTTTAGTTCTTGCTGTTGAGCTTGGACTAACGAGCGGTCAGCGTGAGGGCAGCCGGATAAACTGTGATAAAAAAATTCTTGATTATTATTATTATTTATTCAAATTTCCATGAGGTATTAATTTTATGTAGGACAATTTCATTTCTGTATAAGAACCCTTCATCATGACTTTATGAACACTTTATGGTTTCATTAAATCACGAATAGCTTCATGAAGAAGGGGTCCTCTTACCTTCTGTGGGTTGCATAATTGCCGGACACGTGACCCATGCCATCGCAGCCAGGGGTGGGACACTGAATTAGTTCCTTTCCGTCTCGACCCCGGGGGGTGGGCGGCTTCAGGTAATTTGAAAATGACGATTGACTGTGAGGGAAAGATTAAAAGTAGACGTGTTTGATGAGAAAGACCTTGACCCACGCTTCGGAGCAGGTAGCTTGACCAGGTCTGTTACCTTTCTTCCTTGAGGGGTGAGAGGGCGCCCTGGGGAGACAGGGGCGGGGACATGGGAGCCAGACTCCCAGCGTAGGAGGACGCTGATGAGGAGGAGGAGGAGGACGAGGCGAAACTGTTCGGACAGCTGAGCACTTCGGTTTTGATGTCCCTGGGATGCAACAGGTGATTGGAGGCAGCAGAGAAATCTACAGGTTCTGTCTGCTCTTCGTCCACGCCTTCGTTGAAAGGCCCTTTGCCGCCGTGGACGGAGTTGGCATCCATGGGCGACAGGTGCTGCCCCTGGTGCTGCTGGCTGGAGGAGCCTCCTTGGCCGGGGCTCGTGCTGTAAATGACAACGAACTCTGGTTAAAACCCCTAACAACTTTAGACTTTTTTTTGGTTTTTGGACCTCTGCTGAGACCACGAATGATGAATGGTATTTTCCTACCTTAAGTTCAGTATGCTCTGTTTGTTGCTCATGCTAAGGTCCAGCGTGTGCAACTGCGAAATGGAATCTTGGGACTCCGTCCCTGAGAGGGATCCTCCGGCACCGGACCCCGGCATCTGGGACGGATTGATTGCTGAATTGGAACTCGTGCTTAGGTCCATGATCATGTCGCCAGTTTTGCTGCTCAGGTTCATTATGGATGACAGGGGCTGCTGAGGATCGTACCGGTACTGGGGCCTACATTAAACACAATGTACACGTTTTAATTTGTTGGTGTTCCACCCAAAGTGGTCTCAAAAGTGAAATTATGCTGGCAATGTTTGCAAATTGATGACTATCCAACATTCAAATTTCTTGGGGGAAAAAGACTGGTCCATTCATGTGTGTTTGTAGTTTTCACCCATGCCCTTCCCACGTGCAATTTGTAAGGGGCTAGATGAAAAAAAATACTAAAATATTACTGCACAATTACGTTTTTTGTTTTTTTTGTCCTGCAAAGTGGCCTTACTACATTTTTTAAGTTAACTTTGGTAAAACTGCTATATTTTTGGCATATTGCACTAGTTTTGTTTTTTAAAATGTTCCAAAAATTGCAAACAAGAAAGCCTCAAAGGTTTATGGATTTATGTTGTTGATATTTCAAATTCAGTGTAATGCCAGATAATGGGGCCATTGGATGCTAGGACCAGTGCTAACAGCCACATAGGTGGCTGACAGCTCTACCGGAATTATATATGGGCGCATGCGCGAACAGTTAATTAACTTGTTTCCGGTTAAATGCACCCATGTCACTGTGAGCCACATACATGGTACTTGTTGATCCTCAATGCGGCCCCATTATCCGGAATGTACATGTACTTTCAATGGAGGAATGGTTTTTTTGTTTTTTTAAAGTATTTATGTGCTATTTTTCACCGAATTTCAAGTACATGTACCTGTAATTGGGTCTGTTGGTTTTGTTGATGAGGTTTTCCCGTTCCCCTTCACTCTTGATTTTGGGGGCGATGGGCTTGTTGGCGTAAAACTTTTGTTCGTAGTGGGCGTAGTCCAGGGGCTTGCTGGAAATGTTGAACCAACTTCGATCGTTAAGTTCCCGCAGGTCAAAGGTGAGGACACCAGCGGAGCCCCCTGGCGGGATGCCTTATACCCTTACCTATACTTCTCCAGCTCCTTGGTTAGGTTGGTGCGAGGCGTGGTGGTGGACACTCCGTACGATGGACAGTTGTAGTCCTGGATCTCCAGCTGTTTCACGAAGCACATGGGACGGAGGACACGGTCCGAACTTATTGGAGGCTCTGCTGGTAGGGGAACAAAGAAGAAAAGGGAAAAGGCATATTAGTTGAGACCGCGACTACTCACATTCAAAAAGGCCAGTGGCTGCCTCAGTGACGTAAGACTACTTTTGGACGCCATCTTGAACCAATGTCATCAATTTTGCTCTTTTTTTTATAAGAAAAAGACGATCATCGCCTATGAAAGGTTATACTCTCATTTCGCCGACAACTAGTTACAAATGTTTTAGGTCCTACCTTACCAGGTTAGGTTAGGTTAGGCAAACAATTATAATAATGAGAGTCGGCGAAGTATAGGGTGTCGGCAAAAACCCCATGCCTTTCCCCTTTCTCAAATTTCAAATTTGTTCAACAACTTTTTTTGTATGACTCAAATGCTATAACCGCCATCATGCCCATTTGTAGTAATGAGAGTCGGCGAAGTGGGGTGTCGGCAAAATGGACCCAAAACCCTATGGAAACACTCTTTCTAAAATTTTAAAATTGTTTAAAAAGTTTTTTGTTGACTCAAATGCTATAATCGCCATCAGAACCATTTTAAGTAATGAGTCGGCGAAGTGGGGTGTCGGCAAAATGGACCCAAACCCTATCATTTCAAATTTCTTCAAATGCATTTTTGAATGACTCAAACGCTATAACTTCCATCAGGACCGTTTGGAGTAACGAGAGTCGGCGAAGTGGGGTGTCGGCAAAATAGACCCAAACCCTAGTAAAAGTCATTTCAGTTTATTTTTTTTCAAAACCGTTTTTGGAAGCCGGAAATATCTATAACCTCCATCATGAACTTGTTGGAAGGTCCATGTCATCGACATTAGTGGAAAGACCAAAATGGAACTGTAGCCACTCCTGCGAGAGTCTAATTCATTCCCCTTTTGTTTGTATCAAGATGGCCGCCAGCGTTCGTTGTACGTCACTGGAAGACGGGGTTGTACTCGCACCTGTGAAGAGCGCGAGCGAGTACGAGTACTCACGTGGTGTGCTGGGCGAGGTCGCTTTGATGACGTGCTTGTGTTCCTTCTGCACTTGTTTCTCCATGGCCGCGATGGGGCATCCTGACAGGCTGTGGTTGGATAGGAGATGGCCGACGTCAGTGCAGGGCAGGCAACCGGTGCAACTTAAGGGGAGCAAGGGGCACACTCTCATGGTACACGGGACCACACACCAACCCCCCGACCCACCATGCGACAATTACCTGCGGTGCGAATTCCGATTGCTGTTCACGTGACCTCGTCCGGTGCAGCCTGGAGTAGGACATCTAAGAGGGAATGAAAAAATGGGAACTGCTTAGACAAGAGCCCTATGTCTCTACTGTCCTGTTCACGTTTACGAGGAGGCGACTATACAAGCCCATGGATTCCAATGGGACACATCTTAAAAAAACTTAAAAGGGCCATTCAAAATGGACGTCTCTTAAATTCCTTCAAAAATTATCCGTTCCCCCCCATCTCCCCCTCCTTCCCACATGATGTTCACATGCCTTTTTCGAACGGCCCCTAACCCAATACAGTTAATAGCCAGAATTTGTTCCACTTATTTGGGGCAAAATGTCGAAGGATCAACCAGAAATTTGTGTTACATTTTGAAATGTTCTATCGAACGATTGTCATTAGGACCCCCTAGTAAACGTGAAACGGACTGTTTATGTCATTTAAAACAATGCCTTACTTCAGTATTGTCTCGTGCATCGCCAGTACTAAAGTTAACGAAATGAAATGTAAATATTAGAAATGAAAATCTGAAAATTTTTTTAAATTTGCTTATAAAAGATTCTGATACACTTACTTTCTGGAGTCACCTTGTCCTTTCTCGGACACCCTGAAAGACTGAATTAGGAATAGTTTTAAAAAAATGGTCCTGTAAAAGGGAGTATAATAGTAATGGTCTATATACAGGATCGTTATTTTCCAAAGTGTTTACCTTTGAAATATTTTGGAAAAAAGGATAGTTTAAATTCTCGTATTCAGCTAGGAGGCGTTTGGAATTGTCTGATAAGTATATGGTATTATCTAGAACACCGACACACGAACATATATAGGCCTATATGTTTATGTATATGAACCTATATGTTTTGTTTTTTTGTTGAGTTTTTGAAACTCTACTTAAGAATTCTTAATGTTTGATATGAATATACAATTTGGCAAGTACGCTATACGCTTAAAAATAAGTCTAAAACGATTGCATATACCACAAATTCGTCAATGATACCCTGGGGTGCAATTTCGTACTTGGAAACGCGAGATTCGGGAACTAATTAGGAATAATTATTCAAAACTCATTTTTGGATGTAACGTGGCCAACCATAAATACTCGTGTGCATGTGTGGTTTGCCGCCTTTCAGGGGCATATTTTCAACTGGAGGATTTGTACAAATATTTCAATGGTTTTGATGTCTTAAATGTACAGTCTGCTTTACTATAAACTTCGTGTTTTTAACCTACAGTGAATCCTATATGTACCACTATTGATTACTACCAGTCGTCGATTTACGACCGACCGGTCTGAGGTTTTTTTTTTTGCCTAATTTTTTTCTACTATTTTTTTTAAACATCTCTGTGCATGTCGTATAAAAACACATTCACGCATTTTCTTAGTTAACTAGTTGTACAAATATTTTATTGTGTACATTGTGTAGCTAAAATTTAAAAAATACGTAAACGGTCGCAACACCGAACATTCGTATGTCGTATAGATCGTAAGTCGACGACTGGCTGTATATGGCTCATTTTGTAGGTAAAATAATATTGCTATTGGTTTCTAACAGTGATCGACTTACGACCGACCGGTCGGAGGTATTTTGCAAATAATCTCTCTACTTATCGTATAAAAACATATTCAAGCATTTTCTTAGTTAACTATTTGTGCAAATTTTATATTGTTTACATTGTGTAGCTAAAATTTAAAAAAACGTAAAACGGTCGGAACATCGAAAATTCGTATGTCGTATTGGTCGTAAATCAACGACTGGCTGTATATGGATCATTTTTTTTAGGAAAATTGGTATTGCCATTGGTTTCAAAAGCTACTTGATCATAAATTTTGAAAAGGTTGTTGGATTCATATTTTAATTATTTAATTTTGCAAAATGTTGATAATTTTTTTGTTTCTGTACACAAAAGATGAAATATGTGTATGTTCATTAGGGTTACTCGTGTATTGGTTTAGAGATAAAATAATTGAAGGGCTTGAATTGTTTATAGGCCGATCAATGTAAAAAACAAAAAGCATTCGTCGTCGTAGGAAGTCTGTTTAGCAGTATTTCGATATCTTAAGAACGTAATCTTGACAAACTGACTACTAGTAGTTAATCTCTATTCGTTGCGTTTAAATAATCCCTTAATATGCTAATGAAAAAAAAAAAGTTGGTAGTTTTTCTCAAAACCTGAACTCTATACAGATTAGGCGATAAGTTTGATTTTGCCATGGAAATAAGTATTGGAATCCGGAATCTTATATCGATTTTAGAATACTTTCAAACCTTGGTAACCAGGAGATAACTCAAAGGAAATATGATTTAGAGAATTTTTTTTTGATCAAATGTACGGCAATTAGCATGAATGAGTTAAGTTGAAACATTCCTACCTTCTATGGTGCGAATATAACCCTGTCACGTGTCCGGTTCCATTGCAACCAGGAGTTGGGCACTTGCTCTCTGACAGAAAAAAAAACCCATGGACGTTCAGATAAAAAAATTGAAATTTAAAGGTGCGTTTCCACGTGAGATTAACTCTCGCGAGTTATTCATGACATCTCGTATTCCACAAAATGTCCCAAATTTAGCTTTTAAAAATCGTGAACATAAGCATCTCAGCGTCAGTGACAGCTCTCGAACAGTGGCACGCGCATTTTTACACGTGCTAAATTGAGAACTGTCACAGAGAACATCTCGAGAGTTTCTCTCACGTGGGAAACGCACTTTTAGGTTCTGTAATCACCCACGCCCTTTACTAACACTCCTCACGTGCAGCAGTGCTTTGTTCTAATGCTGCACGTGACGGAAACGGCCATATTGGTATGGGCATTCCAATGGCAATTTTCGTGCATTTCTGCACATTCTTGTCCTTCTCACCTATGGGCACTCCGTTCTTGGATTGCTGGTCGCAGGAGCGTCTCATACCATCCATGGAGCGGTCGCCGTATCTGCTGTGGTCGACCGGCGACATGGAGCCATCACTCATGGCCATCCTGTCCTCCAACATCGTGGGTGACAAGACCATGGGCGGCCTCATCGACTGCTGGAAGTTGAAGTGCAACTGCTGCTGATGGGACTGTAACTCGCCCATTGGATTGGGTCTGGAGGAGGAAGATGAGGAGGCTGTCGGATGGGACAGCGGCTGGGTGCTGGAGGACCCGGCTTGGGCGTGGTGCACGGTGGAGTTTTTCAGTTCCATCAGTGTAAGGGCACAACGTTCCTCCAGGCTGACACCGTCGCCAAGATCATCGTCGAAGCTGTCTGACAGACGGGTCAGACGGATGCTTTCCTCCACCCGGGTCATCACAGCGTCCTCGCCGATGGGGGGCACCTCCATCGCCATCTCCTCCACCATCTCGCCAGTTCCCTTGCTGAAATTGAAAGTTTGTGTTAAAATCTGCCGCGTTTATAAACCTGAACTCCTGTTGGATTCTTTAAGATTACTACCTTAAGTTTTTAGTAAGGGCAATTCTTCGCTCCTTCTCCCAGGGCACTTCCGTCGCCTCCATGTCCTCCCGCAGGCGCCTGCAGAGCTCGTCCTCGACGTCGTCGTCTTGGCAATGGTCCACCTCGTGCTCTGCCACTTCCGTTTCTGTTTCCTCCATCTTGATCAGCTGACACGCTGCCCCAGACTGGATATGAGCGCACTCTGCCTCGATCTTGAGGAGGTTCTCAACGTCGTCCGACTCGGTCATGTCGTAGAAGATCTCGGATTCCTCCACCGGTGAACCGTCCTGACCGGTGACGACGCTACTGTTGCTGCCGTTGCTACTGCTGTTGCTGTTGCTGTTGCTGCTGCGCTCCGTGAAACTGCTGGTGGCCTCTGGGTCCCTGCCGTCGTCGCCGCAGCTGGACGGCGAGAAGGTGGACGCCGACGCCGGCGACGAGAACCAGACGGAAGACGAGGGCTCTGAAGACTGCGTGTCGCACTCGGAGAGGTTGCCGGAAACGGCGTCTGAGGCGCCCTCCTCCGACGGCAGCTGCGTGGCCGGCGACTGCATGGGTGATACGTCGCCGCCGCCGTCCTCCTCCAGGGTTGGACACGACGAGGCCAGCGTGATAGCATCCCGCAACGACTTGTTGCTGAAATGCAATGTTTCTGTTTTGTAAATTCAGTAACTTTGAAGTAATCAGAACACAATTCAATACACAGACAACATTTAACTTTAAGGTTTCGCAACTTTGAATATATTGCTTCCATTGCAAGTACAAACAGGGGGAATGATAACACCCTCTTCAAGAACTAATGGCCTGTATTATCTTAAGGTTTATTCTGGGTATATGCAGGGTTTTCCGCAGATGTGGAATACCGGGAATATTCAGGGAAGTTGGATACACATGGAATTGTCATGGAATAGTTAGGGGATTTGGATAGACATGGAATTGTCAGGGACGTTGGATAGAGGTGAAATTGTCATGGAATAGCCAGCGAAGTTGGAAAGACGTCGAATAGACATGGAAGTTGGATAGACATGGAATTGTCATGGAAGTTGGAAAGACGTCGAATAGACATGGAAGTTGGATAGACATGGAATTGTCATGGAAGTTGGATAGACATGGAATTGTCATGGAAGTTGGATAGACATGGAATTGTCATGGAAGTTGGATAGACATGGAATTGTCATGGAAGTTGGATATACATGGAATTCTCATTGATTTTTTAATATATAAATTGAGAATTCCCGCATCAATTTACAAAAATTAAAATCGACATCATCAATAGTTAACCTCGAAATCAAAAAATATTTTTAGTTAGTTATAATTTTTAATTCAGAAATGACGAGAAAAGCAGTTTTGTATTTTTCAAAGTTAAATTCAAGATGGTGATTTGCTGCAGATTGCGAGTTATGTTCTAAAACAATACTTTCACAAGTCATGTTTATGAATTTGAGGTGATTAAGATGGTTAGGGAAAATTGTTTAAAAATATGAAATAGCCTTAGGGTAAACTACCTTAAAATTTTAGTAAGAGTGGGCACCGCATCGGTAGTGTTGGGCTTGCTGTCGCCATCCTCCTTCTCGAAAAGGTTCTCGAAGAGTGGCTTGTCATCGCTCTCAGGATCCCCCAAGAAGGACACTTCCTCACTCAGCTTTCCAGACAGGCTTCGCAGCGCCGCCTCCGCCTCTTGGATGCACAGCTTGTCCTCATCCACCTCCGCTTCACCGTCTTTACCATCGTCCACTGTCTTGCCTCTGGGGTTGACGGACTTGTCGTCGTCCTCCGTAGCCGTCCATCGGCCCTTGGAGGACGAGCGGGTGGCCAACCGAGGAGCGTTCTCCTCGCGCTCTTTGGCTTCCGTCGACGGACACTGACCCTTGACACTCGATGGAGGCCCCTCCTTGACACACAGTCGCTTTCGGTCACCGGCTGTTCTGCTCTGTTGGGACTTGCACTGTCCACTCTTGTCCGCACCCTGGAGAATTCCAGATTTTTTCTCCCCCAGGGCATTTTTGAGCTGCTTTGCTTTGACGTTGGTGGAAGATGCCGGATCAGCTTCCGTCCTCCGTTTCTTGCTCGCTATTGGGCAAGTTGAGATTCTGTAAAATAGATATGGTCCTTTTTGCTTATCTGTTTGTTGTTCATCATACCAATGCTGGTTAATGGGCGATGGCCTCTTGTAAGGATTCCAGGAAGCCATTCGGACCTTGTTTGATTTTTACAAGTATTTAAATACTGCGAGTATTACAATAAGTTGTTCTTAACAACATTGGTATTTTAGGACCCAATCCGTATTTCTGAGACTGAAACCTGTGAAAAGATCCCCCCATCTCGAGGGTATAGTGGGGCCCATGCATATAATTGGCCCTATTTATCAGTGTACCAAATGACAGGAATCCAACAAGAACGATATTTAAATGTCTAACTCACGTTCTGTGCTTGAAAAATTTTCCACTCACGTGACCTGTGCCATCGCATCCTCTGGTTGGGCAGCTGCAGAATGAACAAAATTCCGTGTGATTTTTTATGTAAAAACATAGCACGAGAAACAGTAATGCAATGAGTGCATTTTTCCTATTATAAGAGAAGGTTTCGGGTTTACTCACCTTCCCACATCTTGGGCGTCTGATATTGCTGAGCAAAATAGAGAAAATTGGGAAAAATTGTTAATTAGGATGGGCACATTACGCTCGGTTAATTTTTGAATGGGCATGCAGAGCGTGCGAGGAGAATAAAGGTCCAAAGTCAAAATGCTAATGATAAGATGAGGCGCGCACTCAAGCAGGCCAAATTGCTGAAAGAGATCGTGCATGGAGTTGCATTAGGTCCTGGTCAGGCTAACAACTACTCGAACGAGGCAGGGCTAAGGCAATCCAAGGTCCTCAAGCGTAAAAAAGCTAGTCACATCTTTCCCTTTCCATGACATTATGGCGGATTCCTAATAATTTACCCATTATCTAAATTAATAAATTTCAAATGTTGCAAAACAGTCGTAAGTCGCATATCGATTTAACAGCTAAAATCATTCATGACCACACATTTGCAGAAATTTATCCGAATCGGTTTTCTATCAAACGAAATCCATTTCGTGACTTGTACTACTCTATACACTCTACTTTAAATCCTGTTTTCCAGTATTCCCTATTTAAGCGGACGTGAACGTGCGCACGCGTTCGGAAACAAAATAAACGTTTCCGGCTGGAGCTACTAGCCTATTTCAGCTAAAGAGTATCTATATGTATTTCAGCTCAAGATTATCTACGTATATTTCAGCTAAAGATTGTCTACGTGTATTTCAGCTCAAGATTATCTACGTGTATTTCAGCTAAAGATTGTCTACGTGTATTTCAGCTAAAGATTATCTACATGTATTTCAGCTAAAGAGTATGTGCATGTATTTCAGCTGAAGATTATCTACATATACATATTTCAGCTGAAGATTATCTACATATACATATTTCAGCTGAAGATTATCTTCATATATACATATTTCAGCTAAAGATTATCTACATTTATTTCTGCTGTAGATTATCTACATGTATTTCAGCTGAAGATTATCTACATGTATTTCAGCTAAAGATTATATTTACGTGTATTTCAGCTATAAATTATCTACATGTATTTCAGCTGAAGATTATCTACATATTTCAGCTAAAGGTTATCTACATTTATTTCAGCTGTAGATTATCTACGTGTATTTCAGCTAAAGATTTTCTGTATTTCCTATGAATTTTATTCCAAGGACTGAAATCCCTCCCACCATCTTCGAATGTTGACCTGACCAGGAGCGCCATATGGAATGGCGTGTTTGTCATGCACATAGCGTTGGCGCTATTGTCTAATTAGCTTATCTAGGAGGGCAGCGGGCGTGCTAATTAGCCTAATTAGCGACAGCGTGGACAACTGGACACGCATATTAATGATTTGCCCACCTGAGGATGCGTTTTGCTGCTGAGTCCCTTTGGTAGCCCTGGTGTTGCGCTTGGAGTCATCCGCCCCCGCCACCTATATATCGCAAACGGAAAGGGATTACAGGATCGATATGTGGCGCCAAATAATTTATGCGCCCCTTTTCCCTTCTCATATCCCCCCCCCTTCTCCTCCTCCATTTGCTCCTAGCGATTCCCCTTGTAAGCATCGATGAATCTCCCCCTCAATCCCCTCTCTAAAGAGGGAGGTAAAAGGGGAAGTTGGTTGACAAATGAAATAGGGGCCAATTAATAATACACGAGCAAAAGTATATAGGAGAGGAAGTACTCGACAGAGTAAAGGATTTAACATTTTTTGTAATTTGGTCGGTTGCACCAAATTCGGTTTAACCGGCGATTAACAAGTAACGCCTCGTTAAGGCGCAGTGGCCATCGAGGCCCCAAGGGAACTGTAAAACCTCAAATATGGAAAGTGCTTAAATTATTTTGATAAATAATGACGATTTGTTCCAAAAATTTGTTGTTAGCAAAGATTTAATAAAAAAATAAATAAAAAAACTTATTTTTCAACGGAGTCCCCTATGTGTCTCAAAATCCTACTTTTTAAATTGTGTATACAAGGACGAGCAGGTTGATCAGTATTTTTAGATAAGTATAGGTAAAAAATTACCAAATTTGTGGGGAATTTGAGAAAAATAATTTCAGATTTCTTTCATTGTTGTTGTTTAATAATAAATGAATTCATTTATGGAATTTTCCTTAACTTTTCTCTATAAAATAAAACCAATTTTTGGCAAAATTTCATAACATAGAACAGTTCTTTAAGTATTCAGTGTTTATTTGGTCATTCTAGTATTTGAGGTTAAATTTATGATTAGGCTTCACTAATCACTCCCATTAAGCCAACTTGTATTTGGCTGGACACCTGGAATTTAGTAGTTGTTTTATAACTAATTGATGAAATTATAATTACAGATATGTCAAGAAACATGTTGTGTAAAATCAGTGACTGCTGGAACAAATCGATAATGGGAACCAGTCAAGAAATAATTCAAGACAGTGGACTTGATGAAGCCAGTTCAGCAATGAAATGAATACAGATGAAAAAATTGGTAAATATAACTGAAATATTTTTTTAAAAACGAACATCCTGATGATATAAAAACTAGCCTGTTAACCTCGTGGTTCATATTGATATTTTTGATACTTTTTAATATTTGTTGACTGTCATCAATGTAAAGGGCCTGATTTAAGATATCAATGAAAGTGACCCCTTTAAAGAGTTAGTGGGATGATATCATTGTAGCAAGTTTATGGCAAGTACTGTCCATGGCACTAATGGTGCCCTCCAAAATGGTCCTAGACCATTGCTATCATGGGTATCTTGTCCTTACCTTGCTCATCTTCCGGCCTTGCGTGCTTCGGTGGCTGCAGCTCGAGTCTGAAACGAGAAAGAGTGGCCGGAAGTTAGTCATCATCGTCATTGAAGCCCTCGTGTGTCCATAATAATAATAATAATAATGATGATGATGATGAAGATGTGTGTACAAAGGGTAGAGCGCCGTAGGCGAAGGAGGGATGCGGTTGCCATGACCACGGATGTTGAGCCGGGTCGCCGGGGCAACTTAATGCCCATGCACGGTTGCGAACGCACGTCCAGACAGGCGGGCCACTGCCGAGGGCGCCAATTGCACTCCTGAGGGCCCTTGGTGCCGTGTCACGTACTGTTATTATTGTTATTACCGTTATTAGACGGGGAAAAGCACTGGCATGTCTGACGTTGGTCCCTCACCATCGCTGCCATTTTGAAAGGGTGGGTGGGATGTGTTTGGGTACCTGCTTAAAAGCTTGCGAGCAAACTATAATTGGTTTATTTATCAGAGAAATTTGAGGTTGGAAAAATGGATTTTTAAGGGCATGCGACCGTAGCGCCATCTCTCGAGTAAAACATGGACAGTTTATCATATGAAATATGAATGTCCATTTGATAAGTAAAGCGTTTAATGCTGGATTTTAAGGGGACAGATGGTGGCGCCATCTTGCGACGTCGATTGAAAACACGAAGGGAACGCTATTGATTTCAATCGTGCGGCGCATGCGTGAAACGCCTTTTTGAAACTACGTCAAAAGTTATCATCACCCATGAGATATCATACGACTTCGCCATTTTGGTCACATCACCCAGGGGCCACGCCCATTTTCCTTTTGATTAGGGTCGCTCTCTGCGAGGCGTGCCCTTTGACCTTTTCCGACTCGCTTCCTTTTCTTCGGCTAATTAAAACGGCTAACCACGCCCAATCAATTATCGGGAATGCACGCTGACCTCGGTGGTCACTAAATGGACGATTGTCGCCATGACAACTACGTGTGTAGGCCTAAGACGGACTTTTGTTCGATCCGGATGACCAGTCGCTGAGTAAATGGAAATTGGGGACCTCGACCGAGCATTGGTCATCGAATTCATCATTTCAGCGGCATTTCTTCATCAGTAAGCCCATATTTTTGTGCCATGATGCGCGCTGACCAATGGTCACCGAATTCATCATTTAAAATTATGTGTCTGGGGTTTTTATACTTGAAGGTATAGTCGCTCTGAAAACTAGCTTAAGGGTGATGCCCATAAACAGAGGTTCGTGTGGCAATCAAGTCCAGCATGATAGATTACACGAATTGGTTTGCATGTTTTTGAATTTTTTCAATTGGTCTGAATTGGGAGGAGCTGAACGAGTGTCCGACTTGTTTTTCCTGGAAAATTATGCTGGACTCTATTTGACAGAAGTGGGGAGGAGCGAAGCTGGTTTCAACTTTATTTGACTGGAATGGAGGAGGAGCTAAACTTGTGGACTGGAAGAGGTGGCGCCAAATTATGCTGGATGTTTGAAGTGGGAGGAGCTAGTCGAGTGTACGAGTCTATTTGCCTGGAATGGGTGGCGCCAAGTTATTATGCTGGACTATTTTCCTGAAATGGGAGGAGCTAAACTTTTGTTCGGCTTGTTTGGCCGGCGCCAAATTATGCTGGACTATTTGCCTGGAATGGGAGGACCTAACCGCGTCATCGACTCGATTTGTCTGAAATAGGAGGAGCTAAAATGGTCTTCGATTAGATCTGCTTTTGTCTGAAATAGGAGGAGCTTCGACTAGATCTGCCTGAAATAGGAGGAGCTAAAATGGTGTTCGATTAGATCTTCCGGAAGTGGGAGGAGCTAAACTGCTCGACTGCGCAGGTCACCGATACTTAAGTCCTCACACGACATGCCTTATTGACGAGGCAAGAAATATGACTACAAACTTCTTTCGACATGACGCATGCCTCAATTTTCTTACTGCACCATTTTACTAACTATAATACGTTTATCTTCTTCATCGTTTGAATGTTTCTGGTATTTTTGTAGCGTGTTAGGACATGTTAGAACCTCACGAGACATGCCTCTCCATGGAACTCCATGAGTCATGTGTCTGCAGAGGCCTGTACTGCTGAGTGTAGCAGCTTTATTAAGTTGGCTTAAAACTAGCCCATGAACAGAGGTTTGGTGGACGTTGAAAGCAGATTCGCCTTCTTTCGTACTCTGGTCAGCTGGTCATTCTCGGCCCTTGTGGTCATCCCTTTTCAATTTTCCGCTTTTCTCTCCTTTTTTTTGTCCCTTTTTTTTTTCTTCTCCCTCTATTCAACTTTCCTCTCTTCGATATCCGCGAAATTTAATTGATCGGCCTTTAACACCTCCCACACGTCCATTCGAACCGTCCATTGGTCAGCCGTGCGTGCCCTGCCTACGGTATGTGGTCCAAGAGAATGCAATACCGCTGGGATCAATGCCATTTTTTTTGTGCCTCTGTTTCTTCTGAATCAACATTAAGAGCGTGTAGGGGGTCGGCACAACTGACCACTCGTGCCCTAAGTGCTGCGAAATTATAATTTCGACCACTGCACGCGGTCTTGCATTTGCAGTTGGCTATATCTTCGCCACAGTAGGTTTTGTTAGTGACCAAGTACAGTGGACTTTCACGAAATGTATTGCTAGACGTCCAAATAATGGTATATTCTTGAGGTGTCCACGGCCTTGCATTGCATGTAAGATAAATAATTTAAGGACCTTTGGTGACCATAATGTTTGTTTGTCTCATGTCTGTCGTACTAATTTCTAGCCAGTTTGTGTTGCATCAATGATGTAACAGGGTTTCCAGCAGGCTTAAATTTCGGGGAATGTCCTGGAATTTTTATCACCCAGGAATTTTGAAAAGTCGGGAATTATGAGTGAAATTCGTGTGAAATACCGGTATATGCTTGAATTTCCAAGACGGGTCGGGAAATGTGTACAAGTTAAAAAAATTTTTTTATAAATTATATAGACTCGATTGAAAATATTGTGCTAATTGGTCGTGGAAATTTTAAGGGAAGGGTCTTGAAATCCTTGAAATATACTTGAATTTTTTCCATCACATTTATTGAACGTATTTTGGAACGTGTTTGTTTATCCTTCACTCTTAATGGTATACTCTTGAGTTGTCTACGACTTCAGATTGTTTAAGGGACTTGAAGCACCTTTGGTGCCCCTAATGTTGTTTTTGTGACATATCTGTCGTACTTTTGGCATACTAATTTCTGGCCCGTCCAGCAGGCTTGAAATATCGGGAAATGTGCTGGAATTTTTATCACCCTGGAATTTAGAAAAGTCGGGAATAATGAGTGAAATTTGTGTGAAACACCGGTATATGCTTGAATTTCCAAGACGGGTCGGGAAATTTGCGTTAATGTAAACAAAATATCTATTATAAAATTCTAGAGACGTTTTTTTTTCTGAATTTTTGGAAAAATGTGCTTATTGGTCGTGAAAATGTTAAGTGATGAGTCTTGAAATCCTTGAAATATACTTGAATTTTTTTAATCAAATTGATTGGAACAAATTTAGGCCTTCATTCTTAATAGTATACTCTTGAGGTGTCTAAGACCTTAGATTGTATAAGGGAATGTTGCTTATGTTGCTTTATGGCATATCTGCCTTGATTTCCATTATTTTGTCCATCTCTCGTATATATCACTATTTGATGTTAACCGAGTATGGTGCAACTGAGTGTTAACGTTTCTTTAGAGTCCCTGTCTAGACTGCTTATAATCCTTGAGCTTCGAATGGATTTTCGTTGGCATTTTTTTTTTAACTTTCTTGCCTTTTTTGTAAAAATGGGGTCCTTAATCCAGATCGATGCTTTTGGCGGCATAATTCGATTAATTGTGACGTCATAAACACGTGACAGGGCCAACGCCAGATGCGTGGGCCAATGGTGCGGTCATGTGCGTTACGTCATTGACTTTTTATTTCATTTTATTCTCTATGTGGTTTGCATGTGCCATTCAAATTCTGAACATAATGAACAAATAGTGAATGCCAATATATATATATATATATACACAGGGTAGACAAAATACTGTGAACACTTGTTACACTTTGGAAATTCTTCCACAATATGGTGTTGGACCACTTTAACCGTTGGACTCACAAGAGGGGCTCTATACAGTGTGCTAACAAATAGAAGATGGACATAATCTTTAGTGTTTCCGTTATTTTGTACATCCCTTCCCCCTCCCTGTTGAGTTCGGCCTTCATCAATCTACTCTTCCGCCTCTAAACGCCACGTTCTTGAGTTGTCCGCGTCGTTGATGGCGTTTTAATTGCGACGCTAATTAGCCACTCGTTAATTGAATGCAGTAGACTTTTAATTGGAGGGGGTGGGGAGAAGATGAAAATTGGCCATTATGGAAAAAGCCTTTAATTAGTCCGGGGGACGCCGCGTGCGCTCCCGGACAACTCAAGTGCTCCTTTAAAAAAAAATCGCCATTTTTTAGATCTACTGTATGTTCCCATTTGCATAAGCCGAGGGTGGGAGGAAGAAAGGCCTCTAACCCTTTGGTCCCTTTAATTGGCCATGACGCTCCTTCGGTTGTCATGGCAACGGTCCTCCTCATTATTCAATGGTTTACCGGGAAACCCCTCGTGTGCGGTTGGTGGCGCGATATTGATTCGTGCGACGCTATCCGTCCGTCGTCCGTCGTCCGTCCGATTTTCTCGAGCTTTTGCTCCGGAGTCAAATGCTGCTTTTTTGCGGACTGATTAATGGAAACAGGGGTTCCTTGACGTATGCCACAAAAAGAACCAAGAATTTCAACCAAAAGCAAACAGTTTTGGAGACATGGATTCTTGATCTAGCCTTGTTTTTGGCATGTAGCTATATGGACATGTATGGGCCATATATAACCGTGGGTCATGTATGGTCGTATATGGACCTTTTACAGCCATGTGTGGGTCATGTATGTACCATTTATAGCCATGTGTGGGTCATATATGGACCATATATGTGTGGATCATGTATGGACCATGTACAGCCATGTGGGGGTCATATATGGACCATTTATAGCCATGTGTGGGTCACGTATGGACCATTTAAAGCCATGTGTGGGTCATATATGTACCATTTACAGCCATGTATGGACCATTTATAGCCATGTGCGAGTCATATATGGACCATATATAGACATGTGGGGTCATGTATGGACCATTTACAGCCATGTGTGGGTCATATATGGACCATATATAGACATGTGTGGATCATGTATGAACCATTTATAGCCATGTGTGGGTCATATATGGACCATATATAGACATGTGTGGGTCATGTATGGACCATACATAACTATATTTGGGACCATCGATGAGCCAGATGCTACCACATCTAGCTATACATATTATGTGGCTATACAAGTATAATCTTTACCAAACATCTCATGCTTTTTTAAAAATAAGAAATAGTCTGCTGTGGCGCCCCTAGGGTCGCTTTGGCGCCCTAACATCGAGGGCCAATTACTGCGCTCCTCGTTGGCCAATTTCAGCCTTAGCCTCGTATAAGGTGATGAAAATTAATTTCCCAAAATACCTTTTTAATTCTTTTCAATATTTATCTCCACGCTGGGCCTAGTCTTAATAACATTTTTACCCGTTTCTTTCACCCTCCCCCCTGGTCCCTTTTATTTCCCCTCCCTCATTAATTAATTAATTCAAACATCTTCGTAATAAAAAGCGTTCAATTAATGAAAACATTTCGCCGTCGTCGCGAAGCGTCAGCTGCTTTTAATTGTTGAAGGAGACCCGCGAATCAAAAAGCGCCTAATTAATTAACCGCCCGATCAAGCAGAACCCCCCGTTTCACATTTCAGCGCCATCTTTGGTCCTGTGTGACCAGTAACGTCCTCTGGTAACGTTTCAATTTCGTATGGAATTAAATCTCCCATGTAACCTTACTGGACCCATTGGGCCCTTGGACAACATCACCCTGAATGTCCCATACATCCCTGATTTTCGGACGACGTGACGTCACTTCCTGTCAGCGAAGCGGCGAATGGCGCCTATGGCGTTGAGACGATGACGTCACCGCGGCCTCGTTAATTTCAACGCGGCGCCTAATTAATCAGATTAATTAAAGGGAGTGACAGGCGCGCCAAATGCCTTTTATTTCGTGCAAATATAATTATGGGTCCTCGGATTAATTAGTCGTTTCGGTCTCCTCCAATCGCGTCCATTGTTTGCGCAGCCACGCCCACCACGTGACGTTACCTCGGCTCTTCTGATTGGCTCGATGGTGCTCACGTGATTTCGGTTGACCAATGAGATATAAGTTGCTGCTGCCCCTTAACGGTTGGCAATCACTGCGAGCTTATGTGCCATGCATGTTTGCCTCCCTATGTTATTGAATAGAAATACAAATACCGTACAAAAATGCACATGTAATGAATTTTTATTTTTAATTTATCAAGAAAATTTCATGGTGATGAACATGTAAAAGTTGAATTTTCTCTTTTATAATACATGTTAACGTGTGGATGAACATTGATGTATAGGGTTTGCTTTCATACATTTACATGGTGGCCGCCATGTTGGAGCACCACCGAATCCATGATATGTGGTGCCAAACCGGGTTATCCCTACGTTTCCAATGCACCCTGGGAAATGGTTTCCTTTTTTGTCTCGCTTTGCGCTCTTTAGTCGTTCCGCTTTAAACGTGTTCTGGGAGGAGGAAGGGCATTACGCGAGAACGATGTCTGGTTCAGTGGGTAAGAAATTAAGGCTTTAATATTGACGTGGATGCGGGGGTGGGGATGAGGGGGAGGGGGAGAAGGCCTAAGGGTAGACGAGGGGAAGGGATGTTGATGATGATGATGATGATGATAAAAGCTCCTCCCCTTCTGTCTCCCCCCACCCTGAGCCGCTGGCACCGTGCCACATCTCGCCACTTCCCACGTGAATGGCCAAAGAAAGGAACTTAAAGAAGATGGGTTATAAAGCTCGAGGTCAGAGGTCGAGACGCCCGGGGTCAGGGGTCAAGACGAGGCCGTTTTCCCCCAGAGGCTCGGATTCGCTCTGGTAAACGTCGGTTAAATTGTTCTTAAAACGAGCACATTAAGGACACTTTAATGCACGCTATTACAAGGGAGAACTTATAGATCCGAGAAAGAAAATACTTGGCAGTTTCTAGGAGTATTCGAGGGTGTAATAGGAAAAAAGCACAGAATACCCGTTTAATTTCATATAGAAAGTCGTATGCCAGGTAACTGAATTTTTTTTAAAATTTAATTATCACGCTTTTATAATTATTCACCATTTTAATTCTTAAAATTTACACGTTTAAAGATGTTTAATCTGTTGTACTGATTATTGAAAAATCTCATCTTTTTTTAATGTATATTTTAGCCAACTCGATTATAGTGTTATAATAATTATTAGACAACCTTAGCTTTTACAAGCCGCTCATTAAAGATGGCAATCACAGTGAGCTTTTTCACTATATAGTCTGGCATTACCAGTACTCCCATTGGGTGCACCTGAAAAGGGCCCATTCCCTGCTGGAGTTCATGTTATATAGAACTGGCTGTGCACGTGTAGGCTGCCCTCTGAAAGGTAGCAAACACTGCTTGCTTTAAGTTTATAACTAAACTGTCTGTAGTTCTATAGGCTGTTCCTGAAGAATTTAGGCTGCCCCTGAAAGCGAGAAAACACTGCAGACGTTCGTGTTATATAAAACTGCCCGTACTTCCTTAGAATGATCCTGAAAGCGGGCAATCACTGCAGGATTTTGTGTTATTTAGAAATTCATGTACATTGTGATCCTTTAGGCTGCCCTTTAACGCGGGCAATCACTGCTGGCTTTCGAGTTATACTCAACTTTATGTACTCCCATAGACTACCCCTGAAAGGTGGCAATCACTGCATGCATTCAGATTATACAGAACTGCATGCACTCCTATAGGCTACCCCTGAAATCGGGCAATCACTGCATGAATACATATTCCATTCAACTCAGTACCCTACAGTCAGCAAATAAATGCCATGGGGTAGGGGGGATTTTCAGGAGAATTCTCCTACGTCAGTAGCGACTTAGACATCATTGTGAAACTGAACTTTAACAGTGGGGATATCCATTGTGGCTTAAATTATAAGCTCAGGCCTAAAGGTGTTTAAACTTCAGATTAGGAAGAAATGGGGAGATCCAATCAAACTAAGTTGAGACCTAAGAAATATTTAGTCCAGAAGTCAGGTTTAAATTATTTAAGCTTAGGCTAAAAAAATTGGTGATATCCACTGTGGATTAGCATTCAGCTCAGGCTTGATGACAAACTTAAGCCTAGGCATAACAGCGAAATTTATTATTATTTGGAATTCAAAAGCATGCAAATTACATTAAAAAATATTGATAGCCAATCACAGACGGTATTAGCTAGCCTATAGCTGTGAACTAAATGGATATCTCCATGTTTGGCAAGCCAAGACTTTATTTTAAGCCAAGGTTTAAGAAATAGTCTGAAGCTTGACCCTCAACTTAATCCGAGTTGGAAATCACAAAAAAGTTGAATTCTAGAATTTAATCTCGAGATGTAGATTAATATAATACTTAAAATAATACTGGGCTGATTTAGACTGCAATGGATATGCCACTGGATGAGAATTATCAGGAAGATTAAAACGTTTAAACAATCCTATAGATAAGCTTATAGAGTCCCAATTTATAGAGTGAAGCATTGCTGTTACACTCGCGGAATGCTGGTAGCTGCCCCTAACAAATCGGGCTGCCCTATGCTGGACCATTTCCACATCCTGAATCATAGTTATCCTGTGGGGATTCCAGACAGGAGCACAATAGTCCATCATGGGGCCAACCAGAGTTGCCTAGCCAGTCTCCATATTATACATACCTGCATGTACTATAGACTACCCTTGAAAGGTGGCAATCACTATATAGGTTACCCCTTAAAGCGGTCAATCACTGCAGACGTTCGTGTTATACAGAACTGCATGGACTGCCAATATATTGCTTGCCTGCCTGCGCTTCTTTAGGCTACCCCTGAAAGCGGGCAATCACTACATACATACAGTGGAACTCGATTTACGAACGTCTGTTTACGAACATTTCGATTTACGAACACCACGTGTTGTTTCGATTTACGAACGATGCTCCAATTTACGAACGGGACAAAACCCTGTATACAGCAACGCAGTTTACCTTATAATGGCTCCCAAAAAGTGCAAAGTTTTAGTGAGTTTAGTGGACATTTTTAATGATAATGTATTGGCTCATTTTCGCAAAATTCTCCAGCAAAGAAAAAAACAAATTTCTCTAGTGAAATCTAGTGAAATTGCCAACTGCCTCTTCTTTTATGGAGTAATCTACCTCCTCCCCCTGCACCATCTCCATCCCTGTGTGCTAATATGTACTGCCAATAAGTATTTTGTTTTGGTAATTAAACTGCTTTCTTCTAATATTGCGGTTATATTTAGTATTTCCTTTCTGTATTATTTCCACACATAAAACCATAACATGTTTTTTTTAAAAAAAAAAGAAAAACAACTTTGGACAAAGAACGCATTATTTGGATTTACATTAATTGCAATGGAAAAAATGATCCGGATTACGAACTTTTCCGTTTACGAACAGGGTCATGGAGCAGATTAAGTTCGTAAATCGAGGTTCCACTGTACTATACAGAACTATGTACTTCTATAGACTACCTCCTGAAAGTTGGCAATCACTGCAGACGTTCGTGCTATACAGAACTGCCTGCACTATGCCAAAGACTGCTCCTGAAAGCTTTCACAGAATGCTACGCTAGATGGCGCTCCTTGACATCGGCCCAACCCCATGCTTACCCCCAAAGGTCCCTGCTAGGGACATCCAAGAGTGTCGTATAACTGTGGGAAATGTGGCCATGTCCTCTTTAATTCCTCTTTTTTTTGTTATTTGGAGGAAAAAAAGAGGATGAGGAGGAGGAAGAAGAGGCTGCTTCTTTTGCTGGTAAATCTTTCCCTCGCTCGTAATTGTCAAAGCTGCAGCGTCGCCAGCGATTTCCAATTATAAGAGTGTCGAGCGGCAGTGTTTTTGATGGCGGCTGCAACAATGGAACGCGAGTGCCCCCCGAGGGCCATCCGATGCACCGTCGCCCTCCCGCCCCGCCCCCTATCGGAAATTTTCATTAGGAAAGTCTCCTATCGATGCTTTCGATGCCCGAATGAAAGGATTTTTATGAAAATCCTGCTGCTGCTGCTGCTGCAACATCAGCCTCCTTCCTCATCCTTAGGTTCGATCGACCCGTTCGCCGCCATCTTTTTTTTTTACGTTTCTCTTTCGAACCACCCACTCATTTATTTCCGCCACTTATACTTTCATCCGCCCTAAAGACAATTTCCAAACTCATTTTCTACGCTGGTAGCGAGTTTTTGTGTGTGTGTGCCCTTCTTCCGCTTCTCTCAACCGCTGTCTTGCGTCTCAGCCGCTTTTGTCTGCTTCGATTAGCGCTGCTACTACTTTTTTCTTACTCGCAGGGCTCTAACTGCATCATCGTTCGTCGTCCATCGTTCAGGGGTGGAGATGGTTAACGTTTCGATGTAGCGTGCTTTGGGAGAAGTGCTGTGTGCTGTGGTCAGATTGTTTATGCTTTGCATCTGTTGGCCAACTTTTGTTGAAATTTCGTATGGTCTATGATCAACAATTGTTTTAAAGTTGGTATGGTTTGGTAAATCATTTATGATCAATCATTTGGTACTTTCTGTGATCAACCATTTGGTACTTTCTATAGATAAACCATTTGTTACTTTCTATAAATCAAGCATTTGGTACTTTCTATGATAAACCATTTGGTACTTTCTATGATAAACCATTTGGTACTTTTTACGATAAACCATTTGGTACTGTCTCCGATCAACCATTTGGTACTTTCTACGATCAACCATTTTCTATGATCAACTATTTGGTACTATCTGTTATAAACCATTTGGCACTTTCTATCATAAACCATTTGGTACTTTATATGATAAACCATTTGGTATACTTTCTATGATAAAACATTTGGTACTTTCTATGATAAATCATTTAGTACTTTCTATGATCAACCATTTGGTACTTTCTATAGCTAAACCATTTGTTACTTTCTATAGATCAACCATTTGGTACTTTCTATGATAAACCATTTGGTACTTTCTACGATAAACCATTTGGTACTTTCTACGATCAACCATTTGGTACTTTCCATTATAAACCATTTGGTACTTTTTATCATAAACCATATGGTATACTTTCTATGATAAACCATTTGGTACTTTCTACGATCAATCATTTGGTACTTTCTATGATCAACCATTTGGTACATTCTTATCAACCTTTCTTAAAATATGGAAGGTACATTAATTTCCCCCAAAATGAAATGTATGATTTATCCTACCTCGACCGCAGGGGGCCTTCGTGTGGGTGTTGGCCCCACCCTTGGGGGGCGAACTCTCCTTGGGGTTAACAGGATGACTTTGTTTCTGTGAAAGACAAAAAGGTGGACAAGTTTAGATAGATGTCGAGTGTCAAAGGCTACCTTAACAAATATGCGTTTTAAATAAAGTTCTAAAAGCCTTATGACAACTCTGAGTTAATAATCTGTTGTCTAACCGAGGTTAACTGGAGTTTAGGGTTCTACAATCGATCGATAAGGTCCGAATAGATTCATATTGTACATTGGCGATGTTTTTTTTTTAATTCAAAAGTTGGTAGACCGTCGGTTAAATTTAATCGGGGTTGGTGCACTAGAGCATAAGCTTGTCATTATTAACAATTGTTTAATCCTAGTTTGGTGCAACTGTCCAATTAGTGTGGCAGCATGAGGGCCCGGAAACAGAAGGCGTGGAAACTAACAGACTATTGGTCAATTAAGGACTAATTAGATCAAGGGAGGAAAGATTTTGGGTGGTGGAAAAACGTGAAAAATCAATTATTGGCAGGGGATGAAATACGAAGGTGGACAGTGGTTAAAAAATAACCCGTGGAATAACGAGGAGATAAATTGAAAGCGGCATTTAACGGGGGATTAAGTGTTACATGTCCGGGCTATTAACGAATTCGCCGAAGAAATGGATGTGCATATACAAATTGTGTAGCTATGGATGGCCTTTGGTCCGTATGGTTGGGGTTATGTCCATCTGTGTCCAATTTCCGATTTGACCATACATGTATATATTTGCCCAACCAAGCCACGCCTCCAACACAATCCACTTGAGGTGCCCACATTCCCGTAAGCCTAATTTCCCATTCACGAGCATGGCGCTAAACCACCGTCATTAAATGTTTCATTTTGTTTTGTTTGTGGGGTTTTTTTCCTGGAAAATGTGGTAATAATTTTCGGTAAAATGAGCGAAAGGGCAAAAGGGGAAAAGCGAAAATAAAATTGCGTGCGGGTCGGGTTTTTAAAAATTAAAATGCGTGCTGGCAAAGAAGGAATTATAAGAGGGGAGGGGGTGCGAACCCCTCCTGCTCCAAAAGCGGATTGCGTGGGGTTTCGATTTTCCACGCAAGGGTCGATTGGGGAAGCGTGTTGCCTGACGCACAAATATCGGCCACGCACCGGGTCGAGGGTCACGAGGAGGGGACAAGAGCGGGGATCCAGGGGGAGGAATCGACCACTGCTTTGCTTTGGCGCTGGTGTACTTGTCCTTTAGTTTAGTATTTCAAACTCTGTTACTGGCGTATTCTGTTGGTAATTCCTATTGGCTGATCATCTTTTGTTCTATTGAATGATAATCTTGCGTTCTATTGACTGATCATATTTTGTTCTAGTGACTGATCATCGTGCGTTCTATTGACTAATCATCTTGCGTTCTATTGACTGATCATCTTTTGTTCTAGTGACTGATCATCGTGTTCTATTGACTGATCATCTGGTGTTCTTTTGATTGGTAATCTTTTGTTCGATGACTGATCATCTTTTGTTCTACTTATTGGACTGGGCTGTTTTGCGCCCTTGACTGGTCATATTTTGATCATGCCTGATCCTCTTTTGGTCTTGACTAAACTTATTGATTTGTTGACTGCTCGCTTATTCTTGACTGAGGCTATTTTTTCGGTATTCACTAGACATCTTGTATTGTTTTAATTGATCATTTTTTGGTGTTGACAGAGGATCATGTCCTATCGACTCGTCACTGATCATCTTTTGTGCTAGTGACTAGTTAGTTTCTATTGACCGACCCTTTTTGAACCATCGATAATTATCAATTTTTTGTTACTGATGCATTTCCATTCGGTATATCAGCATAAAAATATCCTTGAGCAGATCACTTATCTCGTATTCTTGATTGATCAACCTTAATGTCAAAAGTAGTCATCTTTTGTTATTGCCTTATCTTTTTTGTTCTTTGTTCTCCGATTCGGGTTGGGGGTTTCATCCCAGTCTTCCCCAAAAGCCACCATTTTGTTGTCAGTAGTCACGTGTCCATTTCCCACGAACAGTCCAAACAAAAGGGTTTGGAACAAGTTGATTAGGTGTTGCTCTTGAACGGTCGCTAGGTGGAGCGTACATTCGATCGATCGTCCTATTGCGTGATGCACGCTTTTTTTTGTTGCTTCCTTTTGAAGCTGTTAAAATTGGAGAAACGCCTCGTTTAGCACGTACTTCTATCTCGAGCCCTTTCCGAAATAACGCCAATTTAAGCAGCATATTTTCCACTCTTTTTCTGTTTTTACGTAAAAATTACAATTTCCCATAATACGTCTCCATTTTGAAAATTAAAACTTCATTTTGAATCAGTTTTGGCAACAACAAAAAATGAAAATGTTCCAAAATGTTTTTTCGTTCTGAGTCAGTTTTTTTTACACAAATAATCACGTTCCAAAACGTAAATTCGTCTTAAAATTAGATTTGGCAACAAAAAAATATTCCAACACGTATTTCTATTGTGAATCAGTTTTTGAATACAAATAATAACGTTCCAAAACTCAGATTTGCACATATAATAACGTTCCAAAAGGCAAATTCGCCAAAAATTAAATTAAAAAAAAAATAAAATGTTCCAAAACTTCTTTCAGTTCTAAATCAGTCTTAGAACTCAAATTAGGATATTCTAAAACGCAGATTCAATTAAAATCAGTATTGACACAAAAATAAAATGTTCCAGAACGTATTTCTATTGTGAATCAGTTTTTGAATACAAATAATAACGTTCCAAAACGCAGGTTTGTTTAAAATCAGTTTTGACACAAAAATAAAATGCTTCAAAACGTATTTATATTCGGAATTACTTTTTGAGCACATATAATAACGTTCCAAAATGCACATTCGTCAAAAATTAGTTTTGACACACACAAAGAAATTAAGTAAAATGTTCCAAAACGTATCTTCATTCTAAATCGGTCATTGCACAAAAAACAAGAAATGTTCCAAAAAGTAGGGCCATTCAAAATTTTTGTTCACATAAATGATAACGTTCCAAACGCAGATTAATTTTAAACTAGTATTAGAAAAAAAGAGAACGTTCCAATAACGCAGCTCCATCTTGAATCGGTTTTAGTACAATTTTTGATGTCCAACTAGTTTTTTTTAGAAACTGTAGGGTTTTGCCATTTCATCTATAGTAGGGTTTACGATCAATAGCAGGCAGGCACTTTTCTATGTGTCCAGACGGCTTGACCACTGGTCAGCATTGGTCAGAGGCTGCATGGCCACCGGCAATAACCCCAACCGTATATGAACCGGAAGTAGCCGAGCATGCAGATGGAAGGCCCTTTGTCCCTAACACGTACACTCCCAGCCGTCGTTTTCCACCGTTCAAATCCCATCCATTGATCCTCGTCCTTTTATGTTTGGACCCCTCGCTCCCTGTTTCCCCTATGTCTTCCTCCTTTTCTCCCCATCATCCCCAGTGCTGCTGCTGCTGCTGCGTTCAATAAGTCCAATGGGGAGTTGCGATCGATCGCAACTTTTCGTTTTCGCAATTTTCGCTTCCGGTTTCTAGACGGTGCTCTCGTGGGTGTGTTCGACGTCACTTCCCCTCATTTGGGAATCTATGATGATGATGATGATGATGATGATGATGGTGTTGATGAAGATGATGATGGTGGTGATGATGATGATGATGATGATTGCACGGTACCGTATTTGCGAACACGCAGGCACGCATTTGGGATTAAAGGGGATGTGACGAGAATTGGCCGTTGCGTGTCCAGTGCTGCCGGCTAATTATTGATCGATTCCTCTTCTGACCTCGCTTTTTCCCTATGCGCGAAAATGGACTCTTGAAATCGAAAGTGTTCGGAAAATTCATCTATAGAACTCTGAATGTAATTTGAACAAGATAGCTAAAAGTGTAGCAAGACTTTCAGAATTTTGCAAAGGAAATTCTGAAATTTTCAACCCTGAACAAGAAATGTTCGTATTTTCTTAAGATATTGAATTGCTAAAAAAAAAACCAGTGGCAGTTACATTTCAAATTTGTAGTAAAAAAGGTCTAATATCCCAACTTCTACTTATGATACTTAAGAGACCCACACTCGAAATACTTTGAAAGTTTGGAATTGTCAGGGAAATTTAATGTATAAATATTACTGATTCAGGGAATTTTCGTTTTAACTCATTTATAAAATTTCTCTTTTAACTTATTAGGGACATTTTAATTTCAACTCATTCAGGGAATTTCCCTTTTAGCTAATTCACCAAATGACGCAATAAATTCCCTGAATGAGTTAATTAAAAAGGAAATCTCAGTAAATTTTCCTATTAACTCGATCAGCAAGTTCCTCTTTCAACTCATTTAGCAAATTTCACTTTTAACTCATTCAAGGAATTTTCCTTTAAACTCATAAGAATGTAAAACTTTTGACTGAAATTATGGGATGTTTAATATAGTATAGCAGAATTTAGTTCTGTTAGTAGTTATGTTTGAATATAATGATCAATGAGCATAGTATGTCAGTAGTCATAGTGGTCATGAAAACTTGTAAAAGTCAGGGAAATCGCTAATTTCATGCCTGGAAAACCCTCTGAAAATAGTTTTGAAATCTGCTCAAATAATTCATAAGTTTTGCAAAGATTTTAAAGATTTTACTACTCCATTGTGTCATATGGCATAAGATTCTTTTGATAGGAGTAACATTTTCCAAAATTGCAAATGGCCATTAAGGTTGACCATCGTCCTCCAGGAGTTGTTCGATTTAAAGGGGAAGTTTCAACGTTAGTTAGGCTTGGAACTGGCAAGCGGAAACGGATGCTGCTGCTGTGAGGTTTTGGGGAGAAAATTTCAAAGCTTTTATCGATTTTTCCTCGCATCCCAATTGCCACCCCCTTAAAAAAAAGTGTGAGCTGGAGACCGAAGGTTTCGCATAAAGGGGATCTGTGATTAATTTAAAGCGGGCTTAAGTGAGAAAATGGGCGACAGGGGGCGCAGTTAAAAGCTGGAGGGGGTTAAAGGTGAAATACACCTCTTTTTCAACCCCCATTTCGGTATCTTGGAAGTTTTTTGGATGCCATCACTCGTCTATCTTAAACAGTTTTTGAGGTACTTGTGCCTCATGCAAGTACATAAGTTCCCAAAGAGTTCCATATTTTAAAATAACGCCTTGAAAAACATAAATAGGCAATCTGTTCCTTTACTGTACTGCAAACAAGTACATTTAAAATAACGTTTTGAAAATCTGGAAATTGACTTGAATTTTTAGAACCTCGGATAAGTCTGGAATTATGCGTGAAACTCGTGTTATACTGTAAATCAAAAATTTCCAGATGGGTACTGGAATTTGTGTGAAAATTTGTGTGAGATTTTGTAGTACAATTTCAGACTCCTTTGGCAAATATTGTGGTAATTAGGCGTGCGAGAGGTCCTTGAAAATTTAAGGAATGAGGCTTGAAATCCTTGAAATAAGCTTGACATTTTTCAACGAGTTTACTGGACCGTCTTTTGTGAAATTGGTCGTGGGGAGCTTGAAAATCTTAAGAAGAGCCTTGAAATACTTTAATGTTTTGCAGCATATTTACAGGACATCATATTCCTCTAACTTAAGTAGTTTCCGAGATATAGTAACGAGGATAAGTAAGAAAACGGTCCAAAAAAATAAGTGCCTTAAAATTTTTAAATCAATGGGCCTAACCTGGCAATGAAAATCTTTTCTCCTCTCCCTCTCTCCAGGACCAAATCCCCAATTGCCATGGTTACTGACACAACATCTAACTGCCCATTGGCCAGCTTATCCCCACCAATCCCACCCGTTTAATTTTGGCGCCCCCTAACGGCCCTAATTGGCAGGCTGGAGAGAAGCGCTGGGAATGCGAATGAAAATCAAGTTTTTTTCTTCTTATTCTTGACCATAGGAAAGGATGCGGGGGAGTAAGTCCCCCCTGACCCCTCCCTCCCTCCCCTCGTCCCCTGGTGGTCATCTCCGCGGGGGTGGTCACTGGTCCGAATAGGACTGTGCGGGCTTTTAAGTGCACTAAGAAGTGCTCCCACTGTGCCATTCTCTCGCTTTTCCACTCCTCGATCGTCATTCAAACTCTTAGGGCTTTTTTTTTCTCTCCATCTCTCTCTAGCTTTTTTATTATTTCTTTTTTCGTTTCATTTCCAAGGGCATTTTCGCTACTCGCCTCTCTCTCTCTTTTTTTTTTTTATTAAGCCTACTTCGGGATGCTTTTTCGCGGCTTAGGGTCGCCAAAAAGCCGTAAAATGGTCGCTGAAACGACTGACCATTGCCAGAAGAGGTCAGCGAGGCACTCTGGACGAAATGGACGACCTTACTTGAGTCTGCGATCGATCTCCGACATGCAGGGGTCGTCCAGAATTAGATTTACTTCACGTGTGGTAAATGGCGGTGAGAATGGGATTCTTTAACATCATGGATCTTGGTCATTTCCAAGAAAAACATGTTGGGGCTGTGTCAGTGTCATGGTCTGTCTGCACAAGTTTCGGAACAACATTTCCATGATGGATCATGGTGATTTTCAAAAGTGAAATTTGTACAAAATTAAGATTATCCGACTTTGGTCCAAATCGACTTACGACCTATCACTTGGAACAGATCTCGGTCGTAAGTCGACGACTCGCGTAGTTGGCCAAACAATATGAAAAAAAAAATCTTTTCAAGCTTGATCGATAACGAACATCACGTTTCATTCACGAACTAGATTTTTTTTTATAATAATCCTTTGAAGTTTTTCGATTTTGTAATATCGAATCCAAGTTGAAACTGCCCCCTTATTAGGACTTTTCAGCTGCCAGCCAAAGGGCGGCTTAATGACGCCACACACAAGAAGAGCGAAATGGGGGACCAAAACCCTCTTTGCCAATGCCCTAAGGGAGCCCAATTAGCTTTTAATGAAGACGAATTTGCTAATAGGCCTGCTGGACCAGGGGTCGCAGCTTTTTTATTTTTATTTCATTCAAAAATCGATCTTTTAGGCCTACTCGCTGGAACATAATGGCCGTTGAAGGTCTCCTTCATTATTTCGGTAAGGACCGTGGGCAACCATTAGTGTTCGTTTCATGCATGCTTTTGAATTTTACTATTATTCTTATGTTCTATTTCAAGGTTTGAGAACACATTTCCTACTGTCTTATATTATAAATGTATTTTTTGTTCTAAAATATGTTTTTCAATTGATACATACTAGAACATGTTCTATATGTTTTTAGAATGTGCTTTATGGTTTAAGGGCACCAATGATCATGATGAGACGTTATAATAGGGTGTTTTAAAACATCTTGCTGTTACCATGTCAGAACGCTTGGTTTCAAAGTGTTCTGGAACGGTTTTTTCTTCAAGTCTTTGCGTGTTAGGTGGATGAATGTAAAACGTGTTTCTTTTCGTAAAATATGTTCTTGATGTGTTACCTACTAGAACATGTTCTATATGTTTTTGGAATGTGTTTTATGGTTTAAATGCACCAATGAGCATGATGAGACGTTCTAATAGTATGTTTTAAAATATCTTGCTGTACCATGTCAGAACGCTTCCCGTGGTTTCAAGGGGTTCTGGAACAGTTTTTTTCTTCAAGTCTTTGCGTATTAGGTGGATGAATGTGAAACGTGTTTCTTTTCTTAAAATGTTCTTGAATTGATACATACTAGAGCATGTTCTATATGTTACTAGAATGTTTTATGGTTTAAGTGCACCAATGAGCATGATGAGACGTTCTAATAGGATGGTTTAAAACACCTTCCTGCTACCATGTCAGAACGCTTCCCGTGGTTTCAAAGTGTTCTAAGAACGGTTTTTATACTTCTAGTCTGTGCGTAACATGTGTATGAATGTAAAACGTGTTTTTCTTCGTAAAACATGTTCTTGATTTGCTACATATCAGAACATGTTCTATATATTTTTTTAGAATGTGTTTTATGGTTTGTGCACCAATGGGCATGATCCTAGCAATTGACAACTTGTTACTATATTTCCGAACACTTTTCAAGCGTTTGGTGGTCTTAATCTTCTGGTATGTGGATTCTGATGCGTCTTATATGAAACACTTTTTTTCGAATTTGAAATTTGAACACGTAGTTTCATGTTTCAAGGCAAAATCGTGTTACAGACACTAAATTTAGAATTCCAAAGTCGTAGGCGCATCACAGAGTTCTTATATTCGATTGCTGTACCGGTTTTTAAAAAATGTTCTTAACAAAATATATGTACTTCTGTTATGTGTATGTTGGCGAATCTCACGGCACACTAAATTAGGCCTGGCATTGTCACGGCACACCAGTTGAAACACACTGGACTGACTGCACGGTACCAAACTGATAGCGCAAATAAACCTCATTTTCGTTAATCTCGTTGTTGTATGTTAAAAAGTCATGAGGTTTTGGATAAATTTCATGAAATATAGAGCAAAATTCCTGTAAAAATATGGTACCAGCCTTTACATGTATAGAATAAGGAGATCAAACACGTAATACACAGAAGCTAGCATGGTTTGCCTATGTATAGGGGCAGCATAGGGTTTAGTACATATATAATAAAGTTGTAATATTTTGGGAGAAATGGTATTTCAATGGTCAATATAAGGGGAGTGTTAAAATTACAACACTGATAGCATCAATTGCTAAACCTTAATCTCGGAAAGTCAGTTTGGTAAATTAGAAACTATGAAATGTTGGAAGAAATTTCATGAAATATAAAACCAAAAATAGTATTTTTAATGTTCAGTCAAGGGACCAAACTGATAGCACAGCCAAATCCCGTTTCACTGTATTTTCATTTGCATGTTCTCATCTTCCACCAAATGCAAGCTGCATTGCAAGTGGCTAATTAAGACATTTTGCTAACGTTTTTTCCCCCCCCGCAAACTCTTTTTTTGTGTGCATGTGCGGGATAAGTAAGCCAGCCGTGTTAGATGGCGCCGACTGGCGACGTCACATCCTGCGATGGACGTTTCCTGAATGTGCTTTCGCTCTTTAAGACTTCCTGGAGATGTGCTTGTGCGGAAAAGACAGTCGTCTGTGATATAATGCCACAACCATGCATTGCAGCGTCTCTCTCTCTTTTTCCCTATTCCCCCTTGTTCCCTTTGCCCCTACTTTTCCCCCTTTTATCCCCCCCCCCTCACTCTCTCCTTTCTCTCCCAATCCCCCCTCGTTCTCTTCTCCCGCAGGCGTAAGCAATTACAGCGCGGCAGATTAAGGTAAACCCCGTTGGGATTAAGGTGGATTTCAAGGAGCTCTTCATGAGGAGACGAAGGGGAAATTATACGCGCCGCAAAATAGTCATGCGTTCAGCTGTCAAAAGGAGACGCTGAACGCCTCCATCACGCCGCTACGACCTTTCAACTCTGGGACAGTCGCGAGCGCCCCCCACCCCCCTTAGGACCTTCGATCAGCAGTGCCAATGTTTGGTTCCCTTAAGAATATTCTTACTGGCGCAGGTGGAAGTTCTAAGATGCGCGCAGGGTGGCACGTAGTGCTTATTGGCTCTTTTTACTGGAAGATATACTATTGCAGTTGCACAGAGAGTGGCACGCGGTGCTTATTGGCTCTTTTATTAGGTCATTTTACTGGAAGATATACTATTGCAGTTGCACAGAGAGTGGCACGCGGTGCTTATTGGCTCTTTTTTAAGATCATTTTACTGGAAGATATACTATTGCAGTTGCACAGAGAGTGGCACGCGGTGCTTATTGGCTCTTTTTTTAAATCATTTTACTGGAAGATATACTATTGCAGTTGCACAGAGAGTGGCACGCGGTGCTTATTGGCTCCTTTTCGGATCGTCCTACTGAACGATCCAAGATTGCGGGAAAACACATTGTTGTTTATTGTCTTTAAAGTTATCCTTCTTGAAAATCGGGAAGCTCGGAAATTTCCAGATATTATGCATGTCCATATTTTGATATACGGTGCATTTATATTCCAAGGTTTATCACCTTTGAAAAGTTGGAAATTATACTTGAAATCGTGTTTATGCTGTGTCGGGAAATTGCAAATTAATCGGTGATAATTGGTAGTGAGAGTGGTCCTTAAAATCCTTGAAATCAGCTTGGAATTTGATCAGCAAATTTACAGCATCCCTGCCTGACATTGAGTGGCTCATCGTCTGATTTGCAAATGCACGCAGTGGCAGTATGGTGCTAAATGGCTCTTTTTGGGATTCGCTAACTGGAAGATATATGCAGATTGGCACCTCTGACTGGAAGATGCAAGATACGGATGCGCGTAGAGTGGCACATTGTGCTCATTTGCTCGATTTAAGATCATTTGACAACTGGCGTGTTTTTGGACCTCGTGTGGATTCGTGCTGCCATGTTGGAAGCGCTAATGGCAAGCAGTCCGAAGAAAAAAAAATGTCGCCCACATGACGTCATCAGTCACCCATCCCAAAAAATGATCTCATTATAAGTAGTAGTTTTGATTTGACGTCACGTGCAATTCATATCATGACGTCATTATTTGATGCCTTCACTCGCAGATGATGACGCCTGAGCCAAATGACTTTGCCTAAGCCATTTATGCAACTTATTTCGTTTCACGGATAAACGCAGAATGGTACATAATCAGCCGGCACTTCCATTTCAGCGTGGGCCGTTCATTAAATACCGTACGATCTTTGTTTGCCTCGGGGCACTGGGATTTGCATATTCTAACTGAACAACTAACAATCGCTGTGTCAAGTCAGGTGTGCCAAAACATACTCTGTCCTGTCTGAACGACATTGATCCAAATCCAGACTGACGTCACACCCCCTCGTTTCTGTCACGTGACGTCATTTCCCAGGGCGTTACTTGAAAGTGAGTGGAGGGGACATTGGCACAATGGAAGGGCCGGGGGGATGGGATGGCGGAAAGGCGAGGGCAGTCCATGAAACGCGTTGGCCCTTTGGCATCGCACTCCCCACCATCTCCCTCTTTATGGACGACCCCCATCCCTTTGCAATTTCCACCCCTCAACCCGTGCCAAGTGCAAAATGTCACCACTTCGGCTGCCTGCGCTCTCATTAATATAGATGGGAGTGCATCTGCATGGCTCTCGAGGGGCATCACGAGAACGAACGAGAGTGCACCGGCTGCCATTGAGGGGACAGACAATGGCCGCTAGGGGGAGGGGGTTGACCTCAGTGTGGATTGGTGACCCCGCCCATGATGCGCTTTGCTGGCGGTGGAAGAACCAGGGGTCTCAAACAAGTTGCGATTTTTGGAATGGTGGTGTTTCAACAAGCGACACTTTGCACAACTTTTCAACACGACATTTGAAATATTTAAATGTGTTTAATGTATGTTATCTTTAAGAACACTTAACGCTTTTTTGTGTTCTGGAATATTCATTGTGTTCTAAAACATACAATGTTGCACTTTCAGCTCTGAACATTTCAAAGTTATTATATGAATACATTTAATATTAACAATACACAGTATATATTAGTAACCACCCATGCTAATAGTCACGTTCAATCATCACTTTCATAGTGTTAGTGCGCACTAATGTTGCATTCCAACTCGATGGCGAACTACTTTTTGGCATGCATTTGAGGCAGCAAAAGCATACATCGATGGTGAGCAAGTAGTAGGCATGCGAACTGTCAATTTGATGCAGCTGACGAAAAGAGAGGCCCAGACATTGAGTGTTAGTGAACACTAAAGTTCAACTTTGATTCTTAGAGCTTACTAAGCTTATTGTACATGACTCCAACAATATTTGGAAACTTTGACTCGAATTTTACGAAGAACAATTAGTATTTACTTACACTAAGTGTTAGCTTAGTGAGCACTAAGCAAGTGATCTAAATAGACATGGAGCTTAAAATTATTCTCGCTAACAAGCTTTCGACACTAAGTAAGCACTAAGTGTGGACTGTCAATCCAATCTTTGAAAGTTGAAAAAACAGATGAGGCAATAAAGTGCAGCCCCTTGACAGGGGTTGCTTTTCAAAATTAATTAAAGTGCACTAAGTTTTGGCGCGTACTAAAGATGAATTTTAATAAAGGTTATAGTTTCTGCGCAAAGTAAGCACTAAATTCGGTTTGTCAACTCCTGTAAAGTCGAGAAAGTAGAAGGATTGACGACGTTTGCTCTTTTTTAACAAATATTAATAGTGATCAATATTAACTGTTTCTCGATTAAGGAACTGTTTCTCGAGCTTCAAGTGTTATCACTAACATGCTTGTGACACTAAGTAAGCACTAAGTGCAGACTGACAAGCCTATCTCCAAAAGTCGACAACATAGCTGCAAATGCAACAACGAGCAGCTCCCTTACAGGGGTTGCTTTTCAAAATAATTCATATAGCCATAAGTGTTAGTGCGTACTAAGGAAGCATTCCAAATAGAGGATGGGTTTTTATACACTAAGTAAGCACTAAGTGTGGACTGTCAACCTGCTGTCAACCCTATCTCCGAAAGTCGAAAACACAGTTGATGAAGCAATGAGGAGCAGCCCTGGCAAGGGGTTGCGTTTTAATATAATTCATAGTGCACTAAGTGTTAATGAGTACACAGAAAGTATTCCAAATAGAGGATGGGTTTCTACACTAAGTAAGCACTAAGTTCACACTGTCAACCCTGAATTCGAAAGTCGAAAACACAGTTGATGAGCTAATAAGGAAGCAGCCCCTTGCCAAGGGTTATTTTTTAAAAAATAATTTATAGTGCACTTTGTGTTAATGAGTACACAAAAAGTACTCCAAATAGAGGATGGGTTTCTACGCTAAGTAAGCACTAAGTGCGAACTGTCAACCCTGAATTCTAAAGTCGAAAAACAGCTGATGAGGCAATGAGGAGCAGCCCCCAGACAGGGGTTGCTTTTTAGTACTCACACGTATGCGGGAAAGCGAAGAAGAAGGTGCCGGGGGTCGGGGTTGACCGCAGTTCGCAGAATGAGCGTCGTCCCGCCTTTCGTTTCAAACGTTCCGTGTGCCGGTCGCCGTTGATCGGTCGTGGCCCATGCAGCCTTCTTGTCATGTGCGTCCGCCGTCGCGGCGCGTATATCCCACTGTCTCGCTCTCACGCGGTCGAATCCAGCGTGGGTCTCGACGCTTTCATCGCAGGCATCGATCGTTCTGACTCACTGCGAAGTGCGGCCTGGCTTCCCCCCCAACCTCCCCTCTCTCACTCCCTTCCCTCACCCCGAGCCTCCCCTCCCCACATCACACTGCGGCGTCCGTGTATTAGCGGGCGCTTCGGGGGAGGGGGGGACCGTGGGGGACGAGCCGTGGCGTCGATATCGAGGAAGGGTCCATTGGAAACTAGGGACATAGCGCCAAGCCCCGCCCTTTGACGGATCCACCAATTGCGGTGGAGAGCGGAGATGCGGTCTCCGCGACTCTGGTGCTTGCTTCATTGTGCGGAGATGGGTCTCCCATGAATGGATGGAAAAGGGGTTTTAGCATGTTGGTGCTAATGTCAATACTGGCAATGTGCACAAGTTTGAACCAATGGGAATCACGTTTGCTTATTCTTGTAGTAAATGCCCTTACTGAAGTGGTTTGACAACATGATACATTCCTAAATGTCCTGCTCCACGCCCAAATGATGGGTGTTTCAAATTATCCACTTATTTGAAATTCCAAATCAGCATCCTATATTCCAATTCCTCGTTCCAAATATGGCGTTTTCTGCAGGGCACACAGTGTAAATAATAATAATAATAATCTGGGGAAACTACCCTGTGCCAATCTGTTTTTATCAAGGAGTCAAAGCAAATCCCAAATTTTGGCATCCCTAATCCTGAATGGCTTAATTCTGTTGGTTATTTCCTTAACTTTTTATTAGCCAACTTAGTGTGAGGTGGTGCTTCAGCCGGAAACGGACTTGAATGTGCGCATGCGCATGAAAGTAATTCGAGAAAAT